>CAKAOI010051101.1:40006-129211 GCA_916701655.1 Sebastiscus albofasciatus
TACGTTGGGAAATCTTGCTAAGAGTTTGATGAGACTGATCCCACTCTCACGTTTGTGTGTGAAATATGAAGCCAGCAGAACTAGCTTAGCTTAGCTTAGCTTAGCATAAAGCCTGGAAACGGGGACAAAAGTTTGCCTTTCTGCCAGAAATCTCCTTAGGTTTAGGCAACAAACCTATTTGGTTCGGTTTAGGAAAAGATCATGGTTTGGGTTCAAATTTTAAAAATTAAAAATCCTTTCATGCAGAAAGCCCTGAAGCCAAACTTCTCCCATGTGTGAAACAGGGGAAACAGCCAGCTTTTCTCTTTCCAAAGCCAATGGAAAAACAAAAAGTTGTGGTTTTATGAGGTTAAATGGGGTAAAACCACAACCTCTTATTGTTACATTGTCATGGTTTTTATACAGATTAAAGGTCTTATTGCTAACAAAAAAAAAAATACACCCACAGAGCTTTTAGAAAGGTGCCAAATAAAAGTATGGCTTTTCCCGAAAAAACTATTATGATTGTGAATTAATCGTTTCAAAACTTTTGGCAGGTCCAAAATTAATGTTTTGTTTATCTCTGTGGAAGATATCTGACGTTTGTTTCCCACTTCTAAAAAGGCTTGTGAGCCAATAGTAAAACGACTTTGGTATCTCGTGGTATCTCTGAGTCGTCAGTTAGTGTGGAAAATAAATAAATGAATAAACAAATAAATAAATGGCTGAGATTGATGGTAAGTGCCTGACAATGACTTGTTGTGAAGTGAATGCAATGGAACGGAGGAGAGAGAATGCGACGTCGAGTGACTGAATGTTATCAATAGCACCTTTAAATAAACAAGCTATAGCATGTTAATCAGTGAGCTTTTGAGGGGCTGATAGGCGGGTTTTGTTACCTTTGGACAGAGCCAGGCTAGCTCTTCCCCCCGTTTCCAGTCTTTATGCTAAGCTAAGCTAACGTCTCAAGGCTGTAGCTTCATATTACACATACGGACATGGGAGTGGTATCAATCGTTTTTTTTCATCTAATATTCCTTTTTTTAAGAATGGCTGCTTCTATGATGCAAATACCAAAAATAAGCATATAGTATTTACTACTTTAATATTTGGGTGCATTCAGATTTCAATGTACTTTTTGGACTCTTTTTGAAACCGATGGCTGCACATTCAACATGTTACAGTATTTCAGTGCAGACAAGTAGTTGAGTTATTATTTACATTACACTCTAAACTCTGTATATGAATAAGGCACATATTATATAATGTATGTCTTAAAGAGCTTCAGCTGCTGAGTGACACACAGCTGCCTGCTGGTTTACAGTGATTCAGCACCAGAGCACCACAGCAGGCTGTCTAGAGACCATGCATGCTCTACACCATCACATCCTTCCACCCCCTCCTGCTCAATTCCTCTATATCCTTCTCCTAGTCTGTTTCCTTCCTTTCTTTGCACTTTTTTTTTCCCTTTCTCTGATTCTAAACTCACAAGAGCATGAAAAACGGTTTTGCAATTTAAGTAAAACATTTCGTTTGGAACAATCACTGGGATCTCTTCGCTCCTCATCATCTCATAAACATCCTCTGTCTGTCCTTTGCTATAAGGTCTCACTAACCTCACACCAACATCCATCTCTCTATGTTCCCAACCCTACAGCTTTGGCAGTGATAGATGTAATGACTCCAGGCTGAGCACCCTGAACTCATCCCTGCTGCTCCTCAGCCTGCTTCCACTCATATGCACAGCCATGCAGCAAATCTGCCCCATAGCTGGATCTGGCTGCACACTGGGGCTCTGTTACCACAAAACGTGGCATTCGCAAGCCTCGGAGTTGTCAGTTTGATGCCCGGAGGGGGATGTGGAGAGGCTAAAGTGGGATGTAGATTAAGCAGATTTGCTGTGAAGCAGATGTACATCACATACTGAGCAGGACACATGTCACTGATTCAGACAGTGTCTTTTGACTTGTTTGCTGTGGGCGACCCTCTGTCATGTGCTGTCTGCTGTGACATCTGCGTCTCTGGCTATGATCAATCATAGAATTGTGTTTTCAATTATGTTAAATTCAGCTCCATGTTGTGAATTAAATCCCCATTCCACTGATAGCGGTGTTATTCTGCAAAGTATTTTTTTTTGTTTTCTTTCTCTCCAGCTATTCGAGGATGATGAAACTGAATAATCAGCATTCATGATCCCATTTAGGTTAACTTCTTTATCATGAAGTTGACTAGATCAGTCTTCCTTCCTTGTGTGGATTTCACCATTTCCACCACTTTTGAGTTGTGGGTGGCTTTGTGCGGTAATGATACTGTAGCAATTAGTATTGTAAATTGCATGAAGGCATAAAAGCTTGTGCTCCTGATGATGAATTCTAAGTGCCATGTATAACACCACTGCAACACTGCACCAAAACCCACAGACCAGCCACATAACAGGCGGGTGGTTTCCCTAGATTTTCATTGACCATGGGAGCGGCTGGCAAGGTCGTCCCGCCGTTTTAGAATGAATTGATAACGACTAAATGCTTTTATGTGCAAGGTGTAAATTAATGAAGTGGTATTTTAGCATGTCCTGTTATAGTCACAGCCAAGGTGACTCTGCCGAGTCGACGCTCTGATAAGAATCATGGAAACAACCTCCCGGCGGATAATTGATGTGTACTTTGTGCATCAGTCCAGTCCTGCCTTAGTGTGTGTCTGTGTATATGCTCACATAAACACAGTTGGGCTACCACTAACCGTCATTTTTTTAATCATCATTTATTTTGCTGCAGAGCTGAAATAATCAATTCACCGATTAACTGATTGTCAGGAAAATTATGGTTTCATTTTTCAAGCAAAAATGTTTAACATTCACTCAAATGTGAGGATTTGCTGCCTTTCTTTGTTATATATGAGAGTTAACTGTATATTTAGACTGTTGGCCAAACAAACATTTTACAGACTAAATTATTAACTGAGAAAATAATCAGTAGATTAATCGATAATGAAAACGATTGTTAGTTGCGGTGCTAATTTTTATTCGTTGGTCTATTAAAGCTACAGTCGGTAAATAACTTTTTGCCATATTTGCTCAAACTGTCACTATATCCTGACAGTAGCCAGATAGAGCCAGATAATCTGTGAAAAAATCCTGTTCCTCTGCCTCCTCCTGTACTCCTAATGGCATTTGCAACTGAAGAAAAACAACCAATCATAGCCAGGGAGTCTCTAACGCAGCTGTCAATCACTGCTCGTGAAGCTCGTGAACTCCGACCAAACGGTCAAACTAGGCAGCGCTGATCAAATATGAATCAAGATTCTGTTAGTGTAATGTCTATTTCTCTCCTCAAATGTTTTTAGAAACACATTTTAGTTCACTGTTTAGCTGTAAAAGGAGATTTTGCTCTGGCCGGTGGGCTGTGCTTGGCTTTGGCTTGACTGTTTTCAACACAGCAGCCGGGTCACAGTCATGACAGTTTGAGCAAATATGACAAAAAATATATCTTTATTAAAGATATAATATGCAACAGTTGTCGGTTAGTGTTTGTAAACACACAGCATTCAAAGTTGGCCCCTCCTCCTCGAGGAGGAGAGAGAGCAACAATGGTTCGAGCGAGCTATAGAGTGAGCGGAGAGAGAGAGAGCGCTGTCAGTGGGAACAAAGAAGCGAGTCAGAGAAATAAAACATTATTTTGATTGTTTCACGGCGGTTACGTCATGGATGTATTAAGAGAACTGGATACAGCGTTGGAGGCGGGGCCCCATTCATTCCTATGAAAGTTGATCAGTGGCGCGTGAAGCCTAAATGGCTCGACTTCCGTCTGGAAAAGTACCCGGCACATGGAACATGAAAAACTGTTTCCATTGACGCATCATGTATTTTAAAAAATGTCTACATACACGGTAGATGAATCAGTCAGTCAGGTGCTTACATCATCTATGTTACCGCACAAGTTAAAAGGTCAGCTCTTCATTTTAATCACAACTACGTCATTAAGTGGATAAAGACATATAATAGAGCGCTGTAATCCCCTTAACTACCATGGAGTATGTACATTCTGCAGCGTAAGGGCAGGAAAAGTTTGGGAGTTAAAGTTCTTGCGTGCGAGCACAGAGCGCATCAGTCATGACCGTGTGTTCTGGGAATTGCCCAGGCCCCTCAGCGGGATCACAGATGGTGGCTCGGCTGAACTGCTGGATAATCACCCTCTACGCAAAAAAAAAAAAAAACGAATGCAATAGGGAGTGAAATGAAAGAGAAGAATAAAATGTGTTCCCTGGCAGCATGCAGACAATGAGGTGGCTGGTCATGTCACAGACCTCCTCACCCCCGCTGGCCTTATGTGATCTGCTTGGGGGAAGAAAATCCTCTTTCCTAGTCATCGCCCCGGATATTGTGATCTGTGAGAGCTCAACCCATTGGTCCATGGGGCCACTGAGAGAAGGCCTAATTTATTTAAGTCGAGCTCCAATGAGCAGGATTTTATGCAGTCGGAAAGAGCAAAACCCTCAGATTAATACTTTAAGAGCATCCCACTGGTTATTAGCATTACTTACCTTCAAAACAACAAAACGTGGACCATTTGTACTTCATAGTTACTTAATTGAAATCATCTTCTTCATAATCTCAGAGGTATTTAATATTATAATATCAGTATTTGGTGCTTACCTTCTCTTGGTATTGCCTGCGTGAGGAGTCCAGTGATTGAATTAGAGCTGTAGCGTGGCCCACAAACATGGCGTAGCACGTGGCTCCTACGATCATGCTCAGCATGGTGATCCACAGGTCAGACATGCTGACGGGCGCCCGGGCGCCGTACCCGATGCACAGCATGTGGCTCATGGCTTTGAAGAGGGCGTAAGAGTACTGCTTACCCCAGGAAACGTTCTGCAAGGGCGAAGAGAGAGAGAAAGGGAGACAAAGAGAGGGTGGGGGGGGAGTTACTGCGAGGCAAAGGAAGGGAGGGAAGGCACTCCAGCAGGCAGAGGAGAAAGACAGGCGTTCCTTTGATGGATCACTGAATCTCTACCAAACACTCTGCCAACGTACTCTTCATGCCTCACATCCTAATGCCCTCACTGAGTGGCTGAACTTTCTACCTGTGTCTCTTTCTCTCAGTCTTTCAACACCCTCTCTGCATGGACCTTACCTGGCTTTATTCACTTTCCCCGTTCGCCAAGGGGAGCAGAACAGCTCATTTATGCAAGTAAGAAAACTTGCATTATTTACAGAAGTCTGAGGAATTGTTTCCTCAAAAAAGCCCGGGGCAACCTTCACAGCGAGGAAAAAGGAAAGGAGGACTGGCCCTCTCTCTCTCTCTTTCTCTGGTTTGATTTTCATAAGTGTTGTAATGGGATTCAGTGTGTTGGAGGCAGGGGAACAGATATACACAGCAAACATGCAGTCATATAACATATCAGCTTGCGGGTATAACTATTTGAAAACGTAGTGAGTCAGACTCTCTTGAACTCTAGGGAAGTGATTTGCGCTGGGCGAGAGTCATTCCTTTCATCGTTCACGGCATGTGTTCTCCTCTCGGAGTGACGTCGTCTTGTTTGCCTTTTAACTACTGCACGATAATATCTCCAGTCGGGTTCGTGAGGCCCCTATTATCCAATAATGTGTCCAGCTGGGTTTATGAGAAGCCGTTTCATTGTCGTCCCATCATTACTCAGGCTAAGTCGTTTGAAAAGAACCCAATCGGTCGCTGCCGGCTGGGGAGCACGCAGAGACGCAGCCGGGAAGAAGTGTAATTCTGCCGCTCGAGATCAGCTCCTAAGACTCCTCTTGTCTGTCATTAGTGTTTGACGATATGCTCTCTGAGACTGAGTTATTATGAGGCATGGATGGATGGATCGTGACAAGATGGACCCCTGGGCACAGACGCCTTAAAGGCCTCCCACACAACCTTTGTTGGTCTCAGTTTTAGGATTTCTCTCAGCCGATTCAGAGGCCCCATCTTGTATCATAGCATCCTGCATAAGTGATGAGAATAAACACTCTCTCTCGCTTTCTTGTAACCTCAAAGGGAATGTTTTAGGGGTCAGTATGGTATGCTTCAAGCGCAGTGCTTGTGGGATCATCAAACAGCGTCTGAACCCCCCTCTTTCTAAACCTTTCTGATATCAGAATTAAGGGGCTGGTTTCTTTAACTTTACAAAAACCAACAATGCGATAATCGCGCCCACTTTTCGCAGTGATTGTCGAGGCGTGGGGAGGTAAGAAAGAAGAGAGGATTTCAACTTCTCCCTGAAGCTCTGTTTTATATTCTTCCCACATCTGCTTCTGTCACTTTTCAAGTGTACAAATGAGAGAAACGCCATGGATTCCTTCCGGCAGAGTGTAGCCGTTCAGAACAGCTATGAACTAAGGCTGTCAAAGTTAACACGATAATAACGCGTTAATACAAATACAACTTCTTTAGGCAATAAAACTACAACTTCTTTAGGTTTAGCCAAAAAAAAACTATAACTTCTTTATGTTTTGGCAAAAAAAAAAACACAACTTCTTTAGGTTTAGGCAAAAAAAACCTACAACTTCTTTAGGTTTAAGCAAACAAAATCCCACTTGGTTAAGTTTAGGTATAAACATTGTGTTTTGGGTTGAAATAACTACAAACCCAAAAACAACCACACATTGTTGGTTCCACACAGGATGCAAATTCCAGTCTCCTGGGTGAAAACCCTGTGCTTTGTGTCCCATCCATTGTCCTTGATCTCCACCCCTTATGGAGTTTCACACTGTCTATACTACAGCGCCTGACTTCCGCTTCTGCTCCTGTCATAATTACTACGGTCACTAGAGGTCCTTGTCTTTTATACCTTCTTTCGGTGATCTATCATGTGAATAGATGATAAAACCTATTAGTGGGTGTACTAGGTCCCTATTGACGCACATCAATGGGGCTTATAGCGACTGATAACGCCTATTTAATAGCTTGACAACAGTCTAATCGGCTGAACAGAGGCTCTTATAGGACCCCTGGGGCCCATTATCAGATAGTATCACTATAGAAGGCTTGAAAATGTACAGTACTACCTATATAGTTGCATTCCAGATTTCACAATTTCTTTTTTCCCCGCACTTAGTGTTGGTCTCAGCCTCAGGAGAGGGCATGTCTTGGTGTCAGAGGAGGATTTGGACGCCTCATTAACACAGTGCGTGTCAAATGTGTGCCTTTTTGCCCGGAGACATGCAGAATCTCCAGTGAGCAACCCGAACAGGCCCATGGAGGCTACATTTGTGAAACCCAGTAAGCTCCTATCTGGAGACAAATGCGACAGCTCTCCGGTACAGGCCGCCGCGTAGCCACTAGCAGAGTTGCTGACTCCTCCAATATAGCTTCACCTCCTGTGAACAAGAAACGCTGAGGAAAGCGCTCCATATAGAATGAAAGAAATATGAAACCTCCAGAAAATATAGTTAATCTCTGTCTTTTTGGTTCCCCATGCCACACTGTATTATAGCACATCTCATCACGTTCACACGCCGGTGCCTGCTTTTGTCACCATTCTGCTCGACTCCACGCTGTTCATCAACCGGGATTTAGCAAATGAGTAAATTCACAGCTAATCATCTGCCCTGGATGACTCACCAATTCTCATCTCCATGCTGATTAGTTTATTCTTCCAGAGACTGATTAGAAAATTTGTGATAATTACATTTGACAGCTTTAATAACAAACAGAGTCCAGTTTGTTTGTTGGCAGCTTTGATTTTTTTTTTCTCCAATGGGTTCAGCCAGGGCTGCACGGTGGTGCAGTGGTTAGCACTGGCACCTCACAGCTAGAGGGTTGCAGGTTCGAATCCGGCTTGGGGCCCTTCTGTGTGGAGTTTGCATGTTCTCCCCGTGTTAGCGTGGGTTTTCTCCGGGTACTCCGGTTTCCTCCCACAGTCCAAAGACATGCAGGTTAGGTTAATTGTTGACTCTAAATTGCCCATAGGTGTGAATGTGAGCGTGAATGGATGTCTGTCTCTATGTGTCAGCCCTGCGATGGACTGGCGACCTGTCCAGGGTGTACCCCGCCTTCGCCCAATGTCGGCTGGGATCGGCTCCAGCCCCCCCCGCGACCCCTACCGGGATAAGCGGTTGCAGATGAGAGATGAGAGAGGGTTCAGCCAAAAAAATACTGTCTTCATACAAATAACCACCATTTTTTTCCCCACAATATACACTGTAAAGCAAATATTTGTCGCTGAAATATGTAGCGTTCTTGTATCTTACTGTGGCACACAACACATAGACTGAATAATCTATCCACACAGAACAAACCCACCCGACCAAGCAACTGGCACAAATGCCATTTGTGAGGTCATGAGCCTTAGGTGTCCTTTCATATGTGTACATTCAGCCTGTGTGGTAGAGATGGGTGGGCAGCAACACTGCAGAATGTGTGTGTTGACATATTCATTCGTATGCGTGGAGAAGCAGAGAAATGTAGTTTTGCCTGGGTGACTCACCGCACCTTTTGCTATTTGTCCTTGTATGTGTTTGGTGCGCAGACAAACAGATCCAACGGGGGAATGTATGCACTGCATGAGCGTGTCATATAATCCTGTTGTAGTACAGGTTATAAAGGGCTTGGGGATTGACGTCATATCTCGTTGCACCGTATGTCGCACTTTGATGTCGGTTTATCTATAGAGCATATGATGCAGACGGGATATTTTACTACACATTTTTTAATGAAGATCTAAAAGGAGCTGGGAAAGTGGCCAGACATGTGTCGAGGATGTTTTCATCCATCACAGTACCTTGCCTAAAGCCTAAAGTTGCCTGAATAAAGTATGTACTGTATGTTGAAATTCAGCATATTGTAATTCAAGTGTTCTGAAAGAAAACTAGACTTCTGCACCTCCTCATGGCTCTGTTTTCAGGCTTTAAATAAATCTAGCCCGTGATGGGAGACTTTGACCAATCACAGGTCGTTTCAGAGAGAGAGAGAGCGTTCCTATTGGCTGTGCTCCAGCTGGTGGGCGGTGCTTGGTTTTTCCTCAACTGATCTCAACATGGTGGCCGGTGTTACAAACTTTCTCATTTTACAGCTAAACAGTGCACTACAAGATGTTTCTGAAAACATTTGAGGAGAGAAATAGGCATTACAGTAACAGAATATTGATTCATATTTGATCAGCTCTTACTGCTTGTTTTCCTGCAAGCTGTGAAATCCTGCAGATGCCATTAGGAGCACCGGAGGACACCGGAGGACACAGAGGAACATGATCTTTTTCAGATTACCTGTCTCAAACACTACGGTCAGGATATAATGACCATTTTATAAAAATCACTTATTATATTTGCTCCATTTCTACCCACTGCAGCTTTAACTACTGTCATAATGTCATAATGAAACAAAGTATTTTAAAGATGTCCAGTTTTATAACAAATAAGTTATTAGTACTACTTATTTGCTAATGAGTCGGATATATTCATTAAAAATGGCGCACCAGCAACATTTTGTCGAAATGACAGTAAAGCAGCATTGTTTGGGGGTAATGCAACAGGTTATGTGGCTTGTTGTAGAGCGTTTCTTATGAGACTAAAACATGGGTGGAGGGGGTGGAAATTCATACAAATGGCTGCTGAAACTAATGTCCATGCATTCATCCCACCAACAACCAACAAAAAACGTGCCTGCCACAGTGGCAGACAGTGAAAAAAAGTTAATTCCAGACCCTGGATAGAAGCCATTATTGGGTTAATTTAACCGTCTGAACTGATATCCGTGGCTGACTATCAACAGCGGCGAACAACAGCCGTTTGCGAATTGAGACAACCATGTAAAAATTCACACACTACACAAGTAAGTACGTAGTGTGCACACAGTGTACTACATGGAAGTGTACTAACGGAAGTATCTATGCTTTGGTCGAAAGCGTAGATACTGGTTTGATTCCTTGACTTTGGGTTTGTCCTGCAATTACAGGAAGTGAGTCACAGCAGGTCTGGTGCAGTGCATAGTGATTGCATGTTAAAAGTGTAGTGACAGAATTATTTATTTATTCTTTTTCTTGCCTGTTCTTTAGGGAGGGTGAGTCATTGCAGTATTAAACACCAGAAAATGCAGTTTCAACTTGTTTTTCCTATTCTCTACAATCCCCTTGATTTTAATAAGTATGGCGAACACAACAGACGTATTCATTTTGTCCAGAGGTCTAAATATAATGAAGCCCAGGATGCAGCAAAACAAGTGACATCAGATACTACATATTCATCTCTCAGCAGCAGCAGCTCTGCCTTTTCTTTAAAGTAACAGTGAAAAAGTGAATTCACAATCTTCTTCATCACATGCATTAAAAACTAGCATTCAAATCAAAGTTTCTATAATTAGACTGAGCCGAGTGTTTGACTTGTGCTTGTAATGTTTAACAACTTGCCAGCATTTGAATTCATTCGTCAAACAGTCCCGTCACGCAAGATGTGACTGGTGATGCGACCGGGAAGGCAATCGATGCTTCACCACCGTCGCTGTGTCGCCGAGTGTGACCCAGAGGCCCTGCTTGTTGTTGATACCGACGAGTCATTTATGAGACTAACAGGATGTAATGCACGGCCGTAGAGGACAGGATTTGACCCCTCGACTGCACCAGTGCTCACAGGGCAAAAAACATAAATTAGAGTTGTTACTCATCCCTACAACCACAGACGCATTTCCTTCCATATTCTTGTGAAAATTAGACATTGTAGAATGTGTGTGTATGAGTATATTTTCCATTTTTTTAATATGTTTCGGTGTCAAATTCCATCGTATTTTGTGTTTTTTAATTTCCATGTTTCATTCCAGGTAAACGCTGCCCTTTAAAACGAATGAGCTCAAACATCCGCATTAACTGGTTTTAATTACTCAATCATATAACTCTCTAAAACCCCGACAAGCTGTCCCATGCATGAGAGGAAAAAACAAAACAAACATGTGATGCACAATATTCATTTTTCAATTACGTAATCAAACTACAAGCTGTTCTCGCTGGGAGTGCACAGAAGGCACGGCAGTCTTTGAACACATAAGCGAGGGAGTGCAGGGGTCCGCCGGCCTGCATGACCACCAAACTGTAAGTTGGCAACAAAAGCACTCGCAGCGGTAGATCTCAGTGTGAAGGTTGTGCTTTTCTCTGTCTCCAACGTTTTCAGCAGTCCTGATGAAAGATGCATCTTGGACTGCCAAAGTTTTCTACAGTTTTCTCCTGTTATTGTTTTACTTTTTCTTTTTTTGCAGAGGTCTCCCTTTCTTTCCTCACGGTTGTAAGTTTGAGTTGTTAGTGGGGTTGCAACTAATGATCATTAATATAATATAATACTTAACACACTTAATAGATCCAACTTTTTATATCGTTTGATGATATATATCTTCATTCTGCCCAGCCCTACTCTCCAACATGTAATTCTGTGCTTTATGATGCATTTACTTCCCTCATTATTTTCTTTATCGCTTAATAAATAACGACATTTTGTCACCTTGGTAGAAGCCCTGTCTTTCCTACTTTCTCTGAAGGGTAATGGATTCCTGTCTACAATAACAACAACAACAAGAGTGACACTTTGAGGAGTGAGGGAACTTCTGCTTTTTCTTTTGGTGTCCAATCATGTGCAACTAAGTAAATAAGCAGAGACCACTTTTCACTGAGCACACCCTCAATCAGAAAGGTTAAACTAAACAAGGAAGCAGCCTGTTTTATGTCTGGTATGGAGAAACTGTACTGCACTCTCTCCAGATGGCTATAGCCTCCATGAAAATTAATCGCGATCACGATTTTGGCTTCTCACAATTAAATAAACATGATAGAATGTGTGCTCCGCTACTAGAAAACTCATGCATAAATTAATAAAAATGAGTACTAGGCAATGGTAAATTATAATGCTATCATGATACCTCAAATGTAATCACGTAAAATTAAGTCCAGTTGTTTGAAGGAGATGTTTTCATGTATAATTGATAATAAAGAGGGAATTATGACTTATGAATTATAATTATGTTTAATTCCTAACACTAGTTCTAAGCAGCTTATAATATATAATTAGAACTACTAATGCTAAGATTTTTTTTAATCAAAGCAACTATATAATATACTCTTATCATTTATATTGTGTGTTTTTATGCAAATAACAATAGATGACAAACACAAAGTAAAAGGATAACATTTTGAATTTTGATGGTTGTAATGTAGCACAATATGGAAGTGAAAACTCTGTTTATTTAAATGTGAAATTGCAATAAAAATATTGTGTCTCTAAAATCTATAAATAATGGTGATAATAATCGTGATCTCAATATTGATCAAAATAATCATGATTATCGTTTTGGCCATAATCGTGCCTCCATGTATAATAAAAGTGATTTTGTCAAACTTAGAACTCAGCCCCACTGTTGTCGAGTGCTATCCTCAGCAGCCGTACTCCACATCTTGACATTTCAGGTGGAAAATACTCCCGCATTTCTGAATAAAGAAAGATTGAAATCTCCTATTATCAGCAAAGACTCTCTAGGAGGGGTAGAGAATAACACACACAACAACGTCAACCAACCAACTGTTTCTCTGCACAAAATAATTAAAAAAAAGCCACAGCTGTTCACATCTGGGAAAAAAATAGTTCACTCAGATGAAACCTGTCCTCATGTTGAGGGAGGGAAGCGCCATCAGAGAGGAGAGATATAAAAGAAAGTTTGATTAATTCATAAACTCTGGACTGAGCCCGGCTGCTGGAAGTGACTCATTCAGAGGATGGAGAAGAAAGAGATGGGAAAGTAGTGGGTGGTCCGGGGATAAGAGAGGCTGAGGGGTGGTTATGCATGGTTAGGCCGGGCCTGTCTGTTTTGTTTTTGTCTGTCTACCTACAGTATCCGTCTATCTGTCTGGCCTCTGAATCTCCCTGAGACACGAATCCTCAGCAGGCTACTGCTCGGCTGTCCGTCTCTTTGATATAGAGAGCGCACAAACACTTACAAAACACACACATGTTCCCCTTGTGCTCCTATATCTTTACACTGTACATGCAGACAAAAGCAACGTCCCATCACCCCTCTCAGCCGAGCCAACGCAGCGACAGCACCATTATCTTGTCTGGTGATTAAGTAAATGCAGCCTCTAAAGAGTAAGAAGCTACTTTCAGGCCATTAGTCAACAAGATAACAGTCCTACACCCGGTGCTGCACCACTCAGCAGTATCTGCAGTCCTCGATGGCCCCACTCTTCTTCTCACAGCTGGAGACAGAACGTACCAACGACAGAAACTGAACCGTGACGCAATCAAGAGTTTAAAAAGCAGACGTTCTTGAGCAGCTTCAAGACAAAGACTCGACCTTCGAAGGCGGCATTCACCTGACAGTCCGCTCTCCCCGACAGCCCGGAGAATCACATTAGGTATTTAAACAGGAGGGGAGATATCTTATCAAGATTCTGAGCTCATGAACACTAATGCATTGTGATGGTGTGAGAAGAGGAATCCCAAATGTGGGCAGAGCTTTTCACTTTGGATTTGCCAGACCGCAGTCAGCACACAGGCCTCGACTCCTGCGAGGATCCACAGGGAAGAGAATCCACAAATTGCTCATTCTACCACATCACAGTCAGTAGCACTATGTTAGCTGCTGACATCCTACAGGACCAATCACATACGCAAAGATTTAGCCTCCAATGTGTCTCATTTAGGGCTGCAACTAACGATCATTTTCATCAATTATTTTTCTGGATTGATTGGGTTCTGCACGCTTAGGTCCAATGTGAGTACTCAGTCATCAAAACTGAGGAGAAATCAATACAGAAAGCAAGATGGAAATTAAATTTAATTCCTGAATGCTTCCTGTTTTGTTTCATCATCAGTTTTTTTTTTGTGATATGTTGAATCTGTGGAGCTTCGATTGTATTTCAACATAAGAACTGCAATTGCGAACTGCATTTTCTAAGTGTACTTGCATTCAAGCCATAGACTGTATACAGGAAGTGGACGTAGTCAGCGAGACGTCACCCATTGGTTTGTAGACTGTCATTTTGAAGCCTCGAGTTCGGCATTTTCGCTGTCGCCATCTTGTTTTATTTGCAACCAGAAGTGACACAAAAGGGTGGAGCTAAGTACAACCAAATGCTGAATAAGACATTTTCAGGTGACCAAAATGTTACAATTAACTGAAAACGCACTGTGAAACGGTTAACGTTGTAAGACAAAAACACGGACAACTCCCAGAGTTGGTAGCAACCTGTCAATCACAAGGTAGCCCCGCCCTAAAGCATCCTCTACTTTATGGTCTATCTGACTCTAAATGGGACCATCATTTACTAAATGAACATCATGCTGTATTGAAGAACACTTGAAACTAGCGATTGAGACCATAAACTCATGTTTACAATGTTTACTGAGGTAATAAATCAAGAGAGAAATAGGCACATTTTCTCATAGACTTCTATACAATCAGACTTCTTTTTTGCAACCAGAGGAGTCGCCCCCTGCTGGCTATTAGAAAAAATGCAATTTTAAGGCACTTCAGCATTGGTTTCACTTTTCAGATGTTTTCAGACGGTTGCCCACTGGTTAAAAAGCACAGATGTGTTATCTTTAATGTCATCATTGAGATTTTCTGTTGTTTAACATTTGCCCTGAAGAAGGTCTTGTGACAAAAATGTAGGCTCTTTGATTAAATACATATATTCTACATGTGTATCTTTTTTTGTTTGTTTGTTTTATGGTTGTATTAATTGGCAAAATAGTTTTACATTTGTTCTAATCGGTTGGAATTTGTTGCTGGATTAGAAAATGCATTTGTAAAATTTGTTAAACATCATAGACTACTCACAAAACAATCGTCATACACATTCCTAAATCTTAATTTCACTATCACTAAACACACTTTTGTTACCAACATCGAGACCAATTTCTCTCCACATTCTTGTGGCGTAGCATTGTGTTGTAAAAGCAGTGTGATCCTCTATAAAATGTCCATAATTGCCTGCTTGTTTTGTCCGATCAACAGTCCAAAACCCGGACATATTCTGTTTACAGTGAAAGAAAACAGACAAACTTTCCTTTGAGAAGCTGGAACCAGAGAATGTTTGGCTCTTCAAAATCGTTTGCAGATTCATTTTCTGTCTATCGACTAATCGATCAATCCGCTAATCCTTTCAGCAGCCTGAACGCTGTCATAATCAGTATTCTCATACCTGAACACAAGAAGCAAAAATGCACTAGATTCATGAAATATATGGTAATCCTAATCCAAGAAGTTGTGAAAGTGCTGAGATGTGAAAGCATTATTGTCCCTTCAGACTCCTGAACAGACGAACTCTGTGAGGTTCTATATATAGGTGTGCTAGACTCAGCTGCAGTCACAACGTGTCACTAGAAACTTTATATCTGTGAGCAGCTGGGACGTATCTCTGTAATGTTGTTTCAACATATTGCATACAAATGATTCTAGTCTCATTTTACCAGTCGTCACAGCTGTGTAGCTCACCTATAAGTGTCCGGCAGGCAGGTATCCGACAGTTTATTAGCTCCATGTTTCAAAGGCCCTTTTGCAATCCCCAGCTATGACTATAGATTTCGACAGTGCAAATGATCCTGCCACACAGAGGGGCAGCTAATTAGTCTTCTACATCATCCCCATTTCATATCGATTTGCATATAAAGAAGAGGAATATAGCCGATTGAAGTGCAAGGACACGTTTATAATTAAGCTCAGTGATTAATATGAATCCAGAGCCATGTTGATCAAAGGTGCTGCAGTAAATGAAGGAGCTGTTTGCCCAGTTTTGTGCACATAACCATTAGCAAGGCTGAATTGTGACTGTTATGTGGGAAATTATACCACTGCAAATTCATTTCGGTGCAAACGGAGATGGATAATGTCTGCTCGGGATGAATAACACATGTTAGTTGGGCAACTCATTGCCTTAAAGTACAAAATAAGAGTCGGGTACAGGGCTGTGATGTTGAGGAAAGCTGACATTTGCACCTCGAGTCTGATGCCTCTAAGCAGTCAGTATGCATGTGGAGTGCGGAAATGTTTGTCAGAGAGAGGGAGATGAGAGGGCCGAAGAGTTCCCCGGGCGACCATTTACAATCAGCATTTACCCAGGAGGCCCGTACACACTTCTACACTATCACATGGCTCGCAGACGAGCAACCGCAGTCCGTTTGACCCCAGCTCAGAGAGAGAGAAAGATGAGCACATACAGAGGGGATCACAAAGGTCTCAAACTAGGTAAATATCTTTTTTTTAGGCTTCCACATAGACTATGGAGATTTCTTTCACGCATTAGGGCTCAGTTTTAAAGCTAGAGTGAAAACAATGGCATCATATGAAACTAGAAAAAACCTATTGAATCCATTGGTGCCAACTATGTCATACTAGATTGTCGGGAAGAAGGCTAAATAATGCTCCAAATGCTACATTTTGGTGAGGAAATAACTGTCATGAACTATGGACAATCATGCAATTAATCACAATTAAATATTTGAATCGATTGTCAGCCCTAATTGTAGCATTAAGTACATAATTTACATATTATATACTCCTTTATTTCTATTTTTCTTTTATATAAGAGCAAATGTAAGGTCCCAAATTCCCCGGCGGGGATCAATAAAGTATTTTTTGATTCTGATAATTATTCTGCAGATCATTTTCTCGATTAATTATATGAAATGTCAGAAAATTGTGAAAAAATGAACATTATAATTTCCTAGAGAATTTCATGTTTTGTCCAACCTACAGTCAAAAAGCAAAGACATTCCTTTTCCTATCACATAAAACAAATTTTAGCATATTTCTTATGCTAAATGCAGTACCTGTGAGGGTTTCTGGACAATATCTGTCATTGTTTTGTGTTTTGTAATTGATTTCCAATAATAAATATATACATACATTTGCATAAAGCAGCATATTTGCCCACTCCCATGTTGATAAGAGTATTAAATACTTGACAAATCTCCCTTTAAGGTACATTTTGAACAGATAAAAGATGTGCTAAGTTAAGAAAAGTGCAATATGTACAATACTATGAAACGATAAGACAAGAATAAAATCAGCACATTGCTGTTACACTGCCACTGGTATTCATGCACTGTAGTAATATTTGGTTAAACAACTGTCTCACTGCCTCTTTAAGCTCTGTTTCTTTGTCGATTGGCAGATCGATAACGTACCTGCAACAATGTCCCGAATGAAATGTACCTGCACTTCTTATTTATAGATAGACTCCTGCTCCAAATTAGTCCGACACTACTGTATATGAAAACAAAACACCAAGAGAGAACAAGACCGAGTCTGTATTTTTATGTTTTTAAAAATACTCATTATAACTGCAGCATTTTCTTTATCAATACACCTACAATTATCAGAAATACTATATTTTTCATATAGCTTTACGCAGGGTCTGAAATTAACTTTTTTCACTTCCTGCCACTGTGGCAGACAAGTATGTTTTTGTTGTCTGCCACTCAGAAATTTGATCTGCCACTTTTGAAATCTCTGCTCTAAATGAAGGAATAACATTTAAGATCTGAAGTCATTCAATGTTAGATATATTTTATATAAAAAACATTATATACATGGTAAATTACAGTGTTCAATTTACACTGTAGCTTCCGGGGAGCCCTGTTTTTGGTGGGAGGGAGGTTACTGTACACAGTACTGTACTGTACTTTGTTATTGTCATCTATATAGTGGTTATTTGCATAAAAACACAATTTAAATGATTATGATTATTTAAATATTTGCTTTGATTAAAAAAAATCTTGGTAAGTTGTTATGAAGTTAAACAGGCCATAATTCCCACAATTTACCTTCACCCAATTGTCATTTTGCTGAGCAGACCATGAACGTCTCATAATAATAACTGAATGGCACCTCCATTAACGTTAGTAGCTCCACTATTTATCCAAGCAGGACTGTGCTGCCCACCGGCTTCTAACAGCTAACGTTACGAACACTCATCCTGTTGATTTCAGCATGGATTTCTTGTTCACAGTGAAGCATTATCAGGGAAAAACATGATACGGCATGCTTATGCGTGATTGTGCATGCGTAACTGTGGGAAAGCATCAATAAGAGGAATCGATGGTCACAGCGGCATGAGATGCCAAGAAAGCGGACAAGTACGGTTCTTTATTCCCATCACTAGCATTTTCCCTGCCTGCCAAAGTGGCGGGTGTCCTGATGATTTCAGACCTTAGCTTTACGTTTGGCAAACACATCGGTTAGTCCTCATCTTAAATCCTTTTCTCTTGTACCGCTAAAAGTGACATACATACTGTTTGAACATCAAACTCTTATCATACTGCACTGTAACACTAGGACTGACTAGTCCTATACTGCAATACAAGAACAATGCTGTTTCTTTATTTCCTTGCCTTCTACAAAGGTCATCAGATGTGTTTTTTTAAAGCACAAAAACAACTATTTAGCAATGAAATGCAAAACCACTTTTACATATACCAAATGTCAAAATAACAAACAAAAGAGAAGAGTGTGTAATACTTACAACCATACCGTTTAGGGACACCCAGCAGTCAGGGGGGAAGTCTTGGAGGAGAGGCACCAGATACTGGAGGCAGCCATCCCAGTGACACAGAAGCAGCATCATCCCTATCAAATTAAATATTCTTACCACTGCACTAGCCAGGTCATAGGTCATATGGAAGATCTGCCAAAGAGAAAGACACAAGGAGAGAGAGACACAGAGAGACCTCGGTTAGACCGCTTTAGCATCTCTTTTGTCGTGTGAAAATGTACGTTCATGTTCAAGTATGAAACTCCGAGCAGGAAACAGACAGACAGCGGATTTAGATCCGTTAGTGTCTCTGTTTCAGAGATACAAAAAGAGATATATATTTTCAAAGATAAAAAGATACTTTAAACGTTCACAAAAGTACAAAGTCACCTTTGAAGTGGAGGGCATGGTGTGCCTGTTTGGCCACCAGATATTTTGGTTGCCGCCAGTGATCGTGTATGTGTGGGCGTGTGTGCATCTCACACAGATGTTGAGCTGCATAATTCAACATGGCTGCTTTCCAAAACAAACTGACCAGTGGAGGAAATACGCACATATGTTACAGCAACACAGAGCAGGTAATGCAGAGCGAGTGAGGTGAATGAGAATGATAAAGGGAGTGCATGCAAGTGGAATAATCAGCCGGTCCGTGTGTTTAAAAGCCGTGAGCTGGTGTGGTGTTATTTCATCAGAGCAGGAAATATCAGAATAGAAAGTCATCAGCAGGGTGAGTGAGCATATGTGCGATGTGCAGCGGTTTCATTCACATTCGATCTGGATGAAGAGAATGGACTCACGCCCGGCTGGCTGAGGCACTAATTCAGAGCGTCTCATTAGCATGAGAAACCCATTACTTCTCTCCAGGTTAGTTATTCCATAATCGCCCTCACACGGAAGCTAAATTTCTCCCTCTACAAAAGTTAAATATGGAGAATAAGATTGGTGATTGCTGATTGGTGGGTTTTGCATAATAAACCTGCGCCATTTGCCAATTTGTTGAATGGAAGATTTCAAGTAATTAGTATCTATTTTTAAGTTTACGGCCTTCCATTCTCTGTAAACTGCCCATTCGACTTATCATGTACTTATCATATCAAGTGTAACGACCATTTAATCGGGCCTCGAGGGACGGCATGCCATACTGTCCTGAGGTTCAAATAAATCACACAAAGTGGGAAATTGTAAACTTGTTGTTTTTCTCCACCAGCGATGAAAAGTTTGAGCAGTGTTTCAAAGTGAAAAAAATATTTAGTTCTTGAAGTAATAAATGGACTAAAATGATGCCAGACTGTAAAAGAGAGGTATAGAATGAATATCTAACTAAGATCTATTGACATATTTTACTTAAATAAGAGCAGAAATTAGTAATACTTTGTTACATTAAACATTTGAAAGTGAAATTGTTTTTGAAAAGCTAAATGCTAACAAATATGCATACATCTTCTTTTTTTTTTCAATGAATTTAGACTTTTGGACTTTACAACACTCTGGAGTTATTGGAAATGTTAAGATAACACAAGTCACAAATAAACCTACGTGACCACCACTGGAATCTAATTTTACAAATAGTATAATACTAATAATATTAGTGTAGCCTGATCTTTATCTGCAACTGTGCAAAATACCAGGTTCAATCAGAATAAGTAGCAAAAAAATATATCTTTTTAAATAGTTTTATATTCAGACTTTTGTATAGATTATCCAGTAAGTGCATTATTATGATCTTTGACGCTGTATTTTGGTGTTACCTGCCTTTTAATTTTCTCCTCAGTTCTATTTTTACTTTTTCTGGCTTATATACTTCAGAATTTGGAAAAAAAATACTGACCACTTTTGACCAGATTGCAAGGGCTACTTATTTCCTCTTCTCATGGAGTGCAATCACTCCAGAAAAGACAAGAGAGCCTGAGCATGGACTTCATGTTGTGCTGACATGTGTTCTGGCATAATTATGAACCAGTTTGCCATTAAAACCCAGGTGTTTAAAAAGCTCTTTGAATCCACATCCCCCCGGCTCTATTGTGACTGTCCTGTAACCTTTCTGCACAAAGGACAGTGTCCACGCACACAACAGATGAGAGAACAAGAGGCTGAGCTGACGCTCAGATCCCTCTATGGTTCATCTCATCCACAGGGAGATACAGTGCACTGCCCTCACAGGCTAAAATTAGCCACTAGCTTACAGGACGGCTGTCTCAATGCACCCAGTATCTCCCCTCTGCTGCCTACATCTTTCTTCTTAATTTAGCAGTGCTCTCTCTCCCTCTGTTGGGTGTGTGTGTCTTCACATTCATTATAGTTTGGTGACATAACAGGAGAGAACAACAGGCACAGGGCAAGACAAAGAGAGAACGGGGGAGACGGAAACAAAGACAGAAAGGTGACTAATAAAGGTATACATTCTTGGAGGATTGCAACAAGACTGGAGAACAGAAAGTAGCTCTTTGGTCCCTCTTTGAATTGCAAATGATTCACAGCAGGCAGAAATAGAAAAAAGGGTCGACTGCTTGTCTGCACTTTCCTCCTTCAGCTCAAGCATAATCGAAAAACACAACAAAAGAGACTGAAAAAATGGGGGGCGCAGAGTTTAGCAAGCGATAAGGTGGCGGTGGCGTGTGTGTGTGAAGGTTGCAGAGAGGTTTTATAAATTCCCAGGGACCGTTTCACTTTGCTGGGAAGCCTCTGCGACCTCTGGGTCACGCTGAGGAACTCATTAACACAATGTGGGATTTGTTTGGGTTTGTATTTCATGGGCACCGGTTTGAAAAGTCGGCAGGTAGCCACGAGGTATTAGTCTAATAATAGAGCTCTTAATAATCGGGGCTCCAGGTGTAGATCACCGGTCAGGTCACAGGATTAGACAGGATAACCTTCACTGTGATGTAGGGATATATGAGGATACATTTTAACCATTTGAAACAGTGAGCTGTTGCCGTTGTAATACACTCTATTAGAGCTAAAACAATGTCTCTATATAGCACTTTATTTGTTATAATGCAAGAAACAAGAGAAGAAGTGAAGAGAGAAACAAAAACAGGGTGTTAGGAAGTGAGGTTTTTCTGTTGTGGAGAGCGGGTCCTAAGTGAATCCCTAGATGTGAGGGGTGTTGCTCTGCAAAAGCAGCATTAGTGCAAGCTTAAACTCACTGTGTTCTGTCATGCAAGACCCTGCTTCTTTTGGGTCTGATGTGTCGCTGAGCTGTTTTCTTCATCATTTATCACTTTGATTTTGTCACACTCTGTTTGTGCTGATTCATGTAATTTCAAAGTCCAGTCTAATATATAATCCAACACCGCTACGTCCTCGGTGCAGTGTTTGCATGATTGTGCCATATGTCGAGAGGCTCCCGTAAAATCTTTAACCACCTGCTCACATTACAAATACACAGGAGAGGAAAGCAGCAACAGTAGATTTCTATTTCAGAGTTGCAACAATTGACCGAGCCGTGTGTCCACCAGCCGCTGTAAGCTCTCATTAATTACACGACTAAAGGAAATAGGTAGCGCTGACCGAGAGCCAAGAGCACCGCCAATGCTCTCGGTTGGCATCGGTAAAATATAGGCTTAGAATTAAGTGCGTCGAGCTTAAATTTGACCGGGGGCAAATGTCGGCATAATCCTCTAATGCAGTGGAGACGAACAGCCAAGATGTGATGTGATAGCGACACAAGGTCACACGCCGGTTGTGTCAAGCCAGCACGGAGCTCACTCACATTTGGCACGTCCCCCATCCATTCATCAGGACGGTACGGTAGAGTAAGAGGAACCTGGGAGGTGTGTTTACATACACTTCTGTGGGCATCAAAACTTAGTCTGTGTATGTTTCACTTCACCTTTTAAAAGGGGTTGACTCTAACTGCAATCTGTCAGGTTGATGTACGCACTGTAGGCCCGACGTTTTGAATGCGATGCGCAGAGAAAAAGAGCACGCAGGAGAATTACTCATCATCAAGCTGTGGGCCTCGAACACGCAATTACAAAGTGTTCTTTATGCATCTTCAAATTGGACATGAGTGACCTCTGTTTGAGGTTAGTGAGGATTAGCGAGGGACTAATTTGAGGGGATTAAATCCACCACTGGCTATTACATTGAAGGATGACAAAACTGCTTCCAGGAAAATCTGGAATTCTCCCGCTTAACATCGTCTTGTAAATCTCCTTTTTGGATCTCTCTCTCGGTGTTGCTTAATCACAAAATTACAGTTGAACTTGGATTTGAAAAATCATATTATCATGTAATGGGAATTCAGTGGGATTTAGAAAGTCTCATGTTTACCTCCTTCTTCTTCTTCTTCTTTTATGTACCAGAAAAGTTGTTGACCATTAAACTTTAAAAAAAAACCTCCTGAAGACAATGTATGTCTTAGCAGATAAAGCTAGACGTGGAATATTTTATACTGGAAATAGACTTCCAGTGCTATTCTCTCCCCCCCGCCCCAAAGAAAAGCAGCTGGCTGGAAGTAATTACAATCCACATATGTACGTATGCACAATCATGTTGATGTATGTATAGTTCGGGAATAAATAAACATAAATAGAGTTGGCATTTTTTCAGTGCTTCAGGCAGCACACTGTAAACCCTGAGAAAAATAATCAGTCTGCAGATCTGTCTACGATGCAAGACTACAATACTTCACAAGAAGAGGACGTTGTGCTCTCCAAGCCATGTGTGGAAAACTGTTGTTTCTGTGGATCTTTGCAGCAGTATCGAGCGATACACTTAGGTAATGAGGCCCAACGGTAATTTGTAGCCAGAGACTTAATTAAAAGGCAGGTGGTGATCTTTACAGGGAAAGGAAAACAAGTAGTGATCTATTAATGTAGCTGGGAACTCTTTTAAAAAAAAGGAGGTCATTATTTTGTCACTGCATGCACTCCTGCTTTACATGCACAGTAAAGCATGATATCCACGAGGGAATTACTACTAGAAGAAGAAGAAGTGGCAGCCGAATGAATGGCCCCTTTCAGGGTGTAATAATATTGTATATTAGGGGTGTAAGAAAATATCTATACACATGAGCAACGCGATATTACATTTTGTGATACTGTATTGATTTCCCAAAATGCTGTATCAATTTTTAATTAACCCGGTCGCTATTCTGTCTTTCCGAGGTTGTAGCGGGCTCAGTGGCATACTGGCATCATATGAAAAATAGAAAAACCTAAGGAATCCATTGGTACCAACCATATATTTGCATGTCGCGAAGGAGGTTTAATAACGCTCCAAGGTTACGCTAAATTTTGGTGAGGAAAAACTGGCATGGCCATTTTCAAAAAGGGTCCCTTGACCTCTGACCTCAATATATGTGAATGAAAATGGGTTCTATGGGTACCTACGAGTCTCCCCTTTACAGATGTGCCCACTTTATGATAATCACATGCAGTTTAGGGCAAAAACCATGAAGTTTTTTTGCATTCAGTACAAATTAAGTCCCTAAACAGTCTTAGAATTACATAAATTCGGTATGACTGTAAAGCTAAGACTCTTGTGGATCAAATTGTATTCATGTGTAATGATGTCAGTACCCATAGTAGCCATTCTACGACTTTTTAAACTCAGATTTTATACATATGATATGTCTAGTTAAGATCTCTAAACTATCTGAGGGAGATGAAGAAGATAGAAAATGACCTCAGTCTCTGTTATTCTTCCTGTTAGTTGTCATAAATAGTCAACAAAACGTTTCTTTAACATGCCACTCATTCCAAAAAACAAATCCCAGCTATCCTCTGTGCCACTCATTCATCTTGTTTAATTTAGTTAAAATATTTTAAGCTGTTAAAACCTGATTGTTTCATCATTTCGGCAGCTAACCAACATTTGACAAGCGCTCAAAGTCTTTCTGCGAGAGTATTTCTTGCAAAGACAAAAAAAAAAAGTATTCGCTTCACTGCACTCACCGCCACTAATGAGCCACTAGGAATAGAAGTGTAGTGATAACCTCACTTTTACAGCGACAACTAATTACAAATCACACATTGAAGTGTTACCCACAGTTGGCTTTCTTTTAAAGTCTTTCATTTCATTTCCGGCTCGCAAAAACAAATGACGTACAGTACCGGGGACTTATTTTCTGTTTTTTTTGTATGCTGCTCTTGTTTTTTTTATTTTATTTTGTGCACTAACTTTGATATAAATTCTGCCACATATTTAATCTACAAAATGTTTGAATGTAGCCTCGTGGCCTCGGCAGATTCTTGATCATCAAATAAGGACTCAAATACCACAACTTGACGTGAACGTGTAGGATAAAAATAGATGGTGATGCTGTTATCTACTGGATTAGCCCATACCAACCAACCATCAATCAATGCATTCATTTCACTGGGAAAGTCATCCCTTGGTAATAATGTGCCAATCACGGGTTCGTATAAAGACCCGTTCCTATGGGAGCTCATCCGCTTCTGTTTTCCATCATTTCTGTGTCCGTCAGCAGTATTCTCTCCGGTTCTTCCACTAAGCACATCACACTGTACCGCGAGCGTAGCTGCCTTGCCCGCTGTCTCACCCGCTCTGCGTCTATTTTGGTCGTGTGAGCGTGATAACCTCAACACTACTGTTCTGCTGCCTTAATCTGTGCTCAACCATTCAGAGCTGCATTGGCAGAGGCAGCATGCTCCGGGGCAGTAGCTCACACGGCCACAGGGGTCACATTTAGCATGTTTTCTGCATGGATGTCATTGGTGGATACTGCGTTGTTGATTTTTAACCATTAACTTGAAATGTTATGGAAGAATCCTCCTCTTCTGTCAGCATTTATTTATCGTGTGTCTTCTTTTTGACCTGTTCCCATGAGGGGATTAATGTATGCAGTTAATTTATGCACATTCTTTTGGAAAATTTCTTTCAAAGCTTATAAAAAGTCTGCTCTGTAAAGGGAAAGGGAAAGGCTCGGTGCATCAGGGGAACAAGTAAATGTATTTATGGAGGAGGAGGAGGAGGTTGAATGTTCTATTGATTTGTACCTGTAACCTGAGCAGCGGTAACAAAATAACAACATCAGCTCAGCTCGAAGAAAACATAAACGCATGACTGACACCTCCGAACACAAGCAGTGCTTTTTAGCTCAGGTACTGTAGCATTGATGACTCCATCAGTCCAATGAGAACGTTTCTGAGAAAAACAAATGTTGGGACGTATTGTCCACAAACTCGCCAGGAGGCTCAAGAAGAACTCTTTTCAAAACATGACCCATTTTTCCCCTCCGGTTGTCTGGTTATGCAAGTCTGTTTCAGCGGGACAGTTTGACTGAGGACGCTGATTTAATTCCTGGAATGATGTTGTCAGTCGGTCTATGATGGAGGGAAGAAGGAAAGAGCTGAGAGATAACAGGGATGTAACGGAGAGGCGTGCTACATCGATCCAAGGCGCTGCTGCCCTGCTGTCGTTTAATCAGAAACAGATTCACTCTGTAGAATATTTAGAAAGATGCACAATAACTCTGTTTGATTTCAGTTATCGTTATTTGTCTGCAGATGGTGAACATATATCAGGGCTCTCAATTCACTTTTTTCACCATCCTCCCGAAGCCGTACCGAAATGAATGTGGACAAATTTAAAATCTTTATTTTTCTACATTACTGTTAGTTAATCATATTATTAATTAATTTGAACATCAAAAATAGTTAATTTTTGTTCATAATATAAATCTATAATTCATCCAAAACTTTTTTTTTTTATAATTTGCATGTTTGTTTTGATTATTTTGATGTGAACAATGCAGCTTAGTTAAATTAAAATATTTTCTATGTGTAAAAAGTAGCATTTGGGTTACAGAAATCAAGATTTTGCATTTGGGCCCCCAAAAAGCTAGAACCGGCCCTGCTAGCTGCATCCTTACATTGAAGGAGCTGCTGGACAAGATGCTCCTGTCATGGGGAGAGGAGCAGCACGTTGCCACGGACAAAATACAATGGAGAGATCTTGCAGCCTTATTACCCAGAGGGGATGAAGAGGAGTAAGTCAGTAAATAAGTGGTTAACTGAAGTTTTCAAGCCACACAGCATTTCCTGAAATAAACTCAGTTGTCTGACAATTTTACATTTAATTTTGGACTTTGGACATTTTTTTACATACATCTTGAGGGCATTAATCGTTTGAACTTTAACCACACTTAATTTACAAACAAACAGACTATACTGCAGGATGGCAAGCAAGAGAGAAAGAAAGAAAGAAGACAGCAAGATGCAGTTCTTTTTTTCTCAGATGTCATGGAGGAGTGAAAGAGAGGAAGGGTGAGTGTTGTAGCCAGAGTTGTGATTGTGCTAAGAAGGCAGTCAGGGAAGATTAGCGCCCATGTGAGAGCAGGACGGATTTGACTGGATTGAACAGGGTGACCTGCTGTGCTCATGGAAACATCAGCAAGATGGACCCTTCCTTCCACATTTTACAGCGAGGGTACACCCTTCCCCATATGCTGAGATGGCATACTCACAGTATGATTTCAGACTAGTGCAATTTATATATTGATATTAGGGCTGTCAATCTATTTAAATAGATAATCGCATTTTTCATCTGTTCAAAATGTACCTCAAAGGGAGATTTGTCAAGTATTTAATAGTCTTATCAACATGGGAGTGGGCAAATATGCTGCTTTATGCAAATGCATGTATATATTTATTATTGGAAATTGATTAACAACACAAAACAATGGCAAATATAGTCCAGAAACCCTCACAGGTACTGCATTAAGCATAGAAAAAGATACTCAAATCATAACATGGCAAATTCAAGACCAACAGGCAACAACAGCTGTCAGTGTGCTGACTTGACTATGACTTGCCCCAAACTGCATGCGATTATCATAAAGTGGGCATGTCTGTAAAGGGGAGACTCGTGGGTACCCACAGAACCCATTTTCATTCACATATCTTGAGGTCAGAGGTCAAGGGACCTCTTTTGAAACACGCCAGTTTTTCCTCGCCAAAATGTAGTGTAAGTTTGGAGAGTTATTTAGCCTCCTTCTAGTATGAGCTAATATGACATGGTTGGTACCAATGGATTCAAAATTCCCAAGTTGCGTTAAAGAAATTAGCAGTGTTAAAACAAATTTGCGCTAACGTGTTATTATCGCGTTAACTCTGACAGCCCTAATTGGTGTATTAAAATGATACTGCATTTTATCCTCTCTGTTAACTGTGGCTTCTGGAGTGCAAACACAATTTATGATGGCTCTAATAAGTAAACATGGTTCTTCTTAGCGTAATGTGGAAAAAGGATACATACTGTAGTATAATTAGCGAATCATTAAGTGCTATATAACCATAAAAATGCATCAGCAGCATCGTAAATACACAGCCATATGGGGGCAGAATGATATTCCAATCAGAGTGGAGCAACAACACACTATCTAGCCTCACATACCTCTGACTGTGTTAGCCGTAGCATCACTACACTTGATACGCAACACAATCTAATCTGTGCCGTAGTCACAAATGGACATCCATAAATAACATCGCTATATGAGACATATGAGACAATATAAATTGTTCTGTTCACGTTCATATTAGCAACTAGACTCCAATAGATGAGCACGGCCGTCGTCATGACAGATGGATGACGGTAAATCCATCCGCTACAACATTAACTCTTGGGAAGTAGAAGAAATGCTTCAGTAGTTACAAATTAATTATTTTGCACAAGGCATCATTACAGGATACGGCTGCCATGAGCGGTGTTCCTCCTCTCTAAATAACCAAGGGATCATTATGTGCCTCGCGGAGAATCAGTCAGTCAAGTATAGAGAGGCTGTAGTACACAGATCATAAGAGCTTTTCTTAGATAACTAGGAGGGATCACCGACGGGTCTGTGTTCTTCACTGCGAGCCTCCCGACATACCTCCTACACACAGCAACCACCAACAACAGCCCAGCGAACAAAAATAACCCGAGATTAGCCTAATCTCCACACTTATCACTTTAGCCCCCTCCCAAGACTATATCTGTCATCTGTCTGCTTACTGTACTGTGCACACCATGCAGGAGGGAACTTGTGGGATATCCCATGGGGACGGACCGGCGATCAAAGCCGCTTTCGCTGACTGTTTCCCTACTCAGAACTCTGGAGGGGGTTTAATATAAGTCATGAAAATGATTCATATTGCTGCCGAATGTCAAAATAATGAAGTTTAGGAACAAAATTGAGATAAAAAAAAAATAAAGCAGCAGATGTTGGGAAGAAATAGCAGATGTTGATTTGGTTTGGCTGCTATGGGGCTGCAGAAACAGTTACACCCCAGGCTCAATAACAGAAGATGGCAGTGCATGTATCTCTCACTACTACGGATGATTCACTCATTTTTATATAGCATATACCCTGGTTCTGTTTATCTTTTACAATGCATTTATGATTAAGTGACTTATATTTGTTGTATTGCATAAGATTTGGCCTGCCGTCTAAACAAACTGTTCCTTCTCTTTGTCTCAGTCGGCCTCTCAGTCGTGCCACTGCCCGTCTGCGTCTGTGTCTTTACTGTGCGGATATGTCTGTTTATATCTTACATCAAATAACAGGCCGAGTTGAGAGACGGACTGACAGTGACAGTAAGAGATGAGAAGACAGAGATATACTGCCAGTGGAGGAGCATACATTTTAAATGTCATTCATTCATATCTGCTTACAGTGACAGTACACAAAGTGACCTGTAAAGCCAGCAGTATAAAGGGAATCTAAAGCCGGTCATACACTACACAGGAATCAAGCCGATGTTGTGCCCGATTATTATCTTTCCAGATATTCCTGTGGTGTGAAGTACAGTATGTTAAGAGTTTTTTTTACATTCCCCGATCAGCTCGGAAGTTCATCCTGACTGCACCAATTTCAAATCACAAATATTAAACATATAATAATAATAATAATATTTACGATCGGATATCCCGTTGTGTGTGGGGAACCCCGAGGATAGCCGATGACGCAGTTAGGGATGCACCAATCCGACTTTTTCCTTGCCTCACTGTGTGGAAGTGACTGGGATCATTCTTTTATGTGTAAGGCAACATCAGGCTTGATTTAAACATTGCTTTGTAAAACAAAACATAACAAATAAATATGTAGATATAAGTTTACTGAATTATTTATTATTAAAATAATAATTGATTCACCAGCAACTTGGTAAAAAAAAATCTTAGAAATTAATAGGTATTACAATTCAAGTGAATAGATTGGCCCCATTGTCACCGATACCCGATCCAGCTATTTGATTTAGTATCGGCCTGATATCCAATCCGATATCGGTGCATCCCTAGACGCATATGAGAAGGAACGATAGCCAATTGGGAACCAAGCTGACTGAAAAAGGAAGGAAAACAAAAAGCAAAAAGCATAAAGTAGTAGTAAGATGGACCTCAGAAATGGAGGAACAACTTGTTGATTTGTGGCAACAACATGTGCGTTGCCCGTCACGTTCGATCGCGAGATATTTTGCGAGATTTGCGATTTTGAGAGTCAGGACTCTGGATGTATCGGGTCTCTCACATTTTCAACATCGGTTAAGATTTGAAAAATCTTTTAGTGTGGGCATGCCTTAAGCTTGATTAATATGATATTTTAATAACCTTTAAAATCACGTACATTTATTAAAATGTACTCAATTGCCTCAGCAGACAGAACAGACATAGCATTAACGACTCTAAGTCTCTTAGACCTCAGTTTTGTATTGCAATTGAAGCAACAACAGCAGAGTTTAGCAAAATGGCAAAAAAGACGTGTTCCAAAATGGAAATGGTTTGGCTAATCTAAATTATAAGTGTCATCTTTTCACTAAATAAGAAGCTTTGTGAATTTTTATTTTTTTTAGATTCAGTTGGGTTTTTTTTAGCCTATAAGACACTGGAGAGAAAAATATAGAGAGCTTCAACTGATCCTACAACAAAATTACCCAATATGGAAATACATGGTTTTCACTATAGTGATTTATTTATTTATTTAAGCTTGAAACATATGGGTGCTGATGATCCAGCCTATTTTTAACCTATATTTCCTCTCACTTGAATGCTTTCTAGCCCTCCTCTCCCTTATCCTGTTTGATCTATTCATGAAGGCATCAGGAAGACACACATTGGTTGTGTATGTGTGGTACATCCAATATTTGATATACGAAGAGCAACGCCTGTACACATCCATACTTTTTTTTGCATTTAACCAATAATAACATTGAGTATTTGAGCTGCTGTGCGGGCATTACTGTTGACATTCAATTAGCTTGTGTTTATACTGTAGAGTGTGTAAAACTACTTCCAATCTCTAATTGAACAAAACACAAAACAAAGTTGAGCGGTGTCGGAATAATCAGTCTGTTTAAATCTATACTTTCCTCTCCACTTTAACACCGCGGGTCTGACAATTAACTCTGTACTCTAAACCATATGGTCAAGCAATTAACACTCTCTACTGCAGTTAACAAGACCGACTAGCAGCAGAAGGAGCGCTGAGTGACTTGGCAAGGGAAAATGGGTTAAATCTACAGGGGATGAGGAGGGAAAAACTCTTTCTTTCAGGCGGTGGAGTCGGGGATTTTCCATCCCGTGGGCCAAGAGTGAGCTTCCCCTCAGTGAGCCGAGGCAGGAACACGATTCAAGGCACATTATGTTCATCGTCAGAGAGCCGCGTCTTAAAACAGAGAGGACAACAACAACAGAGACGGCAGCGGAGTGGAAAAAGCATTGTCTTTCATTTTTTGTCTGCGAGACAAAATTGGACCGGAGGAGTCCATTAGGCTGTAGTGTGTTAGTGTGTGTGTGTGTGTGTGTGAGACAGGGTGAAAAGATAGAAATGGACAGAGAGGGAGAGAGATTGTTTGAATGATGAATTAAAAGAATGAACTACACCCCAACAAATGGGAGCTGCTGTTTTGTTAAACTAAATTTAGTACTACATTAATTCATAATTCAAGATTTTAATATATTTAAAGATGCACAATCTAAAGCTCAAATAAATCAAGTAACAACTACGGTAACAGAAATGACAATATGTGGTTTAAAAAGCACATTTTCTACATTTTTAGTACAACAAATGTAACATTGATGCTGGTCCTGTGCCTCTTTCACAGAGGAAGGGCCCCCTCCTCAGAACATGTCATATGTGTGACAGGCAGATTGTCACACATAAAGACACGTGACAGAGCTCTTTAGCCCCCCGCAGGCAGCAGCTCCCACACTCGAGACAACAAAGGTCTGCTTCGCCTCCGACAGCCGGCCCCTGTCATGCTCTGCAGTACCACATACAGGGTGGGGGGGTTCCCAAATCCGCTAAAATGCTACAGTACAATACTCTGTTGCGTCCTCCAACAGCAAGACTATTCAAAGCGTAATACAATCTGATTTGGATATCGAATAAAGGCATTCACAAGCTATCCTGTCAGAAAGCCAAACTTGAATAAAAACATGCTCATTGTTAACATGAGAATGCTAATTTGTTAGCTTTTTCCATAAAAGAGGGCTGCTGCTGTTTTAAGACTTGCTCATCCAAATGGGATAAAGCATGCACCAACACCACTACGGAGCTTGGGAACAGTGAATTCACTGTTCCGTAGCCAAGTGCTTAGCAGCACTGGACAGAAAATTTGCTTCTATGTGTTTGTCCAATTATGAATACTAGTGCAGCGCCCATTCAAAACGTGCCTGTTCAGAACGGGTCAACTGCTTGACCTCCGGTGTTGCTGCTTGCAGCTTTCTCCAGAACTGCTCATCCAAACAACTTCACACTCGAGACTGTGCTTCCTTGGGTCCAAAAGCTCACACCAACAACTACGGAGAGTGTAACAGTTAATAGTGGGTCCCCTCTCAATACACTACACAGTGTGTACATACTTCCCTACTAGGGATGTTAATAAATAACCGTTTAACCGACAATGCCATTGGTTAAATGGTTTAAAGAAATCTAAAAAAATATTAAAAACTGAGCAAAACTCAGGGGAGTGGCTTGTCACTTTAAGGAGAGAAGCTGGTCCACCTTAACAGCCCACCTTAAGAGAGTCTGAGTCGGCGTTGCAGGCTACAGGAAGTTGGCTCGGGTCCTGAGCGGAGGAGTTGTAGCATTTATTTACCGACAAATAAACTGTACACACACTAACTGTCGTATGAGAGCAGTGCGAAGCGGCAGCTGTGAGCTATATTATGGAGGCACACGTGTATGAACATGCACTAAAAACACGCGTTGCCAGCCCGGCTATGTCAACAAAGCACGGAGAAGCTGGGATTACAACACACACAGAGGGAGAGAGACTTCATTCTCTGCTCAGGTAGACATTATTCCTCTATATCTTTATATAGACAATCATTGTCTGATGCTATACTAATGCTCTGGATATCACATAGAGCACCTTTAAAGACAAAGTCAAATAAGATGGAGGGAGATAATGTGAAATATAGAACACAGAAACGCAGCATAAAGTCACTTCAAACGTTGGAGAAGCACCAAAGCAGAGACAGGTGACCCAGACAGAGCAACTGCTCCAGCAGAAGCTCACATCGCAGCTGCATGGAGGATGTAGGTGGCACCGACATGATTCATGTCTCCCTGGACTCCCTCCACGTTACTGTATCCAAATGCCCACTAGAAATGTCTCATCGACGTGTCATTGTGCATTGGATATCAAGTTTATAACAACTGTAACATTTGCAGGTGGAAAAATGTGTCTGTATTCTTTAATCTTCATGCAATCTGTAAAGCTCCTTCTTTCCTCATTTAATACATAAAGAAATTACATGTAAACTTCACTCATGACGCCTCTGTTTGATAAATGACATGTACGTCTCCAGGCACAGAAAAGTTGCTCCTTTACTGTCCTCGACATACAGCACCCTCGAGTGAGGCCAGACCTTTGTGTGCTTTGCAAAACAATGTTGAATTACCCAAGTTTGTCTTGTTGAGGACATTAAATATAAACAACCAGCTGTGTAGAGAATCTGGGCTAACCAACACCTGCTGCAAAGTTGAAATAATGTCCTGGGTTATACAACTTTCCTAGCAGAGTTACTGTAAATCTCCACCAGCAGCGTGTGAACTTGAAAAAGAGTGTCTGATTCATTTGTGCTTTAAAGTTATTTATCAGTTTTTGCCCACATTGTATTGGCAGGTTGATATTTACAGTATATTCCAGGAAGGAAAGAGATCGGTTGTGCAACCAAGCTGCCATATGTCACCTCTAGGCTACAGGGTGTGCAATATCCAGAAGCACACACACACACACACAAACGTATAGACATGACACAGTCCAACGTCAAGCCTTATCCTCGCACATCATATCACATCAAATCACATAACAGGAAACAGTTGCACACAGTGATCAGAGCTGTTGGCTGATGGAGGAGAGTCCTACAGCCGGTCACATCCTGCTCCTCCTCACTACTGTACGTATGTGTGTCCTACAACTAAATGCCATTTGAGAGAGCAGGGTAATGAGGCCAGGCTCCTTTTAGTTACCCTCGTATAAATGCCATCCTCTCTCCTCTGTGATGAATGCATTGTAGACGTATAGATTCATGTTGTCTTTGTGGAAGGTATAGCGCCGCAGTCACTGTGATAAATTACATGAACACGCAGCTTAAACAGAGCAGAGGTCGATTGTGTGATTGCATGCAAACAGACAAAAATAAAACACTACCGGGTCACGTTTTAAAAACCTTTGTTCTTACTTCAATTACAAGCTGTAATTACAGAGAGAAAGAGGCTCAACACAATAGGAAATCAATCAAGGGAACATAGTACAGGAATCACTGTTGCTGCTGTGTGATACAAACACTGCCCTCCTCCCTTTGTTTCTACTCTGTTTCCATCTGCCTTTCTTAGTCTCTCTCAACCTGACGCATGATTCAGCATTTCAAGATACAACACACCTTCTGTGTGTGTGTGTGTGTGTGTGTGTGTGTGTGTGTGTGTGTGTCCTTATGCACCTGTGTCCCTGCATGGGATTGGGGCGGAGGCCTCAAGGCACCAAAGACTTGGCAAAGCCTGTTCAGAGACAGGTGAATCAAGTCCACAGGAGTCTATAAACCAAAGCCGACTAATCTCCTTTGACACCACACTATCTGTTGCTGAGGTGGCAAATCACAGCACACACAGTGGCTTCATCATCATCTCCTTTTTTTCATGTCACGATGACAGTGCTTTCTGTCGGTTTATTATATAAATAAACTGTTAATCTTTGAGTTTTGGACTGTTGGTTGGATGAAAAAGCAACTGAAAGACATCACATGGGTGTTTGCCAATGAAGTAATGTAGGCACAGGAAATAATCGTTACTCACAGCCCTATTATCAACCACCTCTTGTCTTATACCTTGACATCAAATGTCTGTTTTTCTTTACATGAATGTATTTCAATAGGGGTGGAGGGAGGACAAATATTTATTATTTTAAATATATTATATTTTATATTTTGCCTGGTAATACCGATCGATACACAGATATCAAGTATATCAGATATCAGCCCGGCTGCTATTCTGACTTTCAAAGGTTGTAGTTGGCTCAAAATTGTAAAGCTATGAAGACACTGGTATACTGGTAAACCTAAGGAATTCATTGGTACCCACCATGTCATGTTAGCTCGTCGGGAAGAAGGCTAAATAACTGGCGAGGAAAAACTGGCATGGCCATTTTCAAAAGGGTCCTTTGACCTCTGACCTCAAGATATGTGAATGAAAACTCTGAGACGAGCAGAGTGAAAACTGTGTCTTATTAGAAAAAAACTGATATTGACAACTGCATAATTTGCAGTTGAAAAAAGGTATAAATCCCAATATATCTTATCGCAATACTCAGCATATCGCAAAATGTTTAAAATCACAATAAGACCATATCCTGACTCAAGTATCATGATAATGTCGTATCATGGGGCCTCTGGTGATTACCACCCCTAGTATCTAATTTTGTAACTGCCCTGTACATTAAAAGAAGTGCTGTATGCAACAGGTAAAGAGAAGCAATTTTTATAACAATGTATATCAAGAAACATCTTTGAAGTTCTGTCTTGGCTTTAATTCAGCATGGCGATTAAACTAAAAAAAAAACACTGTGAAAAGGTGCAGACAAACATTCACACCTCCAATGTCAGTCTGTTGACATACTGTGTCAAATGAGCTAAAAACAGGTCCGCCGTCAGACTGTCACACAATAGTGGGTTATTTCGGTGGAGACCAAATTTAGCCAGTGTGATGTAGTTTAAGTCTCCTCTACTGCTGAAGTAGATACCCAGGTCGTTTGGCTGACATTTTCCCTACTTTCAGATCAATTTACAGACCGAGCTGTGAGTCAACCGTGCACCTTCGCTTTGGACGAGGGATCCCTAAAGACAGACACTATAATTAAACAGATCACTTGCATCATGCTCTGCAGTCGGCTGTAGCAAATACCACCTATTTAAAGGACCAGTGTGTAGGATTTAGGGGGATTTATCAGCAGAAAATGCAATATAATATTCAGGACTATGTTTTCATTAGTGTATAATCACCTGAAACTAAGAATCATTGTGTTTTCGTTAGCTTAGAAGGAGCCCTTCATATCTACAGTACGTAGGGAGCGGTTCCTCTTCACGGAGTCCGCCATGTTGCTCCGTCATGTTCCTACAGTAGTCCAGAACGGACAAACCAAACACTGTCTCTAGAGAGAGCTTGTCGCGTTATAACGTTACCTAAAGGCCACCGTAGGTTCTCTACAAGCTTGGAAAGGGAGGGGTGAGCGGAGGAGTATTCAGTTGGTTGCAATCTGCAACCACACCTCTAGATGCCACTGAATCCTACACACTGTACCTTTAAAAAGACAAATCATCAACCAGTATCTTTTCCAGGCATTAGCGGTGAATTAATAGAACAATCTGATCTCGAGAAGTGACTCAGTCTCTCACTTTGACGTTGCTTTTGCATGGCAGCTCAATGATTCTGATGCTGACATAGTGGAGCTGCACGAGGTAGCATAGTGCCTCACGCACATTCAGTTCAACTTCCTATTAAAATATGAATGTAGTTCTTATTGCATGCCAGAGATCATGAAATAAATAAACATCGGTGATTCAGGGAAGGCTCTACTCCACATCAAGACTGTGCATCTGATTGGCAGAGGGCCTTGTAAAAAGATGCTTCAGGGCATATTTATGCCACAAACCCAACTGTGGTGATGACACGGGATGATGACACAGTTTCATCACCAGGAGCGCCCTCTCAGAAGCATAAAAAAGGAAATTGGAACACGCAAAGCAGAAAAAGTGCACCACTCAGGAACTACACTATGTTTTATCAATGAAGTGGCTCGGAATTGTGGGTAAGAATAAGAATAAACAATAAGAATATGATTTATGTAAAAAGGGAAATGAGCACTAACAGTTAAATTGTCCATTTGAACATGGTAAAGTTTATCACCCTATTTAATCTGTAGTTTGGGCTTTATACAATAATTATCATTACTGTCAATTTGCACTTTATTTTCTGTTATTTATTTTATTTCATTTAACTTTGTTTTTTGTTCTTTATCCTTTTTGCATCAGCAATGGGTTAGGGTTGGGTGCAAGGGGGTTTTGGGGGAAAAATACCAAAATATGGAGGAAAAATCATTTACATTTGTGCTCTTTTTGTATGTTTCTGTACACCTGTTGTTACTCCCAATAAATTATTACGGGAAAAAAAGAAAATAAAAGAAGTTGAGAAAGAAGGAACGGAGAGAAAGACAGAAACACAGCAAGAGAAAGAGTAGGAATGGGTGGAATAACAAGACACTCAACACCATGTAAAGTACATTTAAACATGAAAGACCATGAAAAAGAAAAATGATGGAACTCTATGTGTATAAAGAAGAAACAAATAAATAAGAAGAATAAAGTAAGGTGGTGGGTGAAACTGGTAACATTACCTCCTGCTACTCTAGTATGTTAATAATGACTACAGGGGTGGCAATCATTGTGTAACTCACCATGTGAGACAGTGTGTTACAACAGTATCAGAATACAGTTGACTCTGCAACATGACCAGACAACATGTAGTGTGATACACCTCAATATCTGTTTAACTAAGAGAGGAAAACAACCCCGAAACTGGAGGGGAAATGTGTCAAAACACATCTATCTACCATATGCATTCACTGTATTATGAAGTAGGTAATTTTAATAATTATGGTTAATTAAGGTTACAGTGTGTAACACACACACAAACACACACACACAAATGGTGTGCCATCATTCAAATGTATGGCCTCAGCTGCCACAAAACAGTTCCACAGTTAAATGCCAATAGGACAAATATCCCTCAAACATAAGAGAATAAATCATGATTTTACAGCTAGTTTATCAATAAAAAAATCTATTGTAATATATTGCCATATATCGATTATTTGTCCCAATGGACTAGTAGGGATTATACAAGGTTAGAATAATGTTAGCTCTCTCTAGTTTGCTAAGTTATCTTGTAAAATGTAATACTAACGTAGTCAATCAGATGTTCAATGCAGCATCACAGAGAGAAACTATAATTAAGCAATCATCGATGACAATTCTGCAGAGAAAAGACATAATATATATACTCTTTACTATATTATACTACTATATACTTATACAAATACAACAAACAGTAAAGTAACTAATTTAAACTCATGTTTGTATTTTTGCCAGTTAAAATAGCTACTAAAACTGAGAATGTTTGAATATATTGTACCTTAGATACTGTAGACTATAGCACAGTAACGAACATATTGGCAGTTTGCTATGTCTGAAGTATTACAACAAACGTCTCAAAAGCTTTAGCCTGAAGCTGAGATGTTCCTCTTTTTAGTATTTAGTATGTACTCAATTATGGTCAGTATTGGAGGATGTAATGATCCATCGATATGGATCGATGTTTCGATTCAATGATCGATGCTCCAATATCATCAATGTAAAGTGAAAACATCAATCATCCTTAAGATACACCTTTACTTTGAAATCCCCATGGCACGTCTGCGTCACCATTTCCGTCCGAGCGTACCTCCTCGCAACAGAGCCCAGTTGATATGAATGTAACTGACTGTGTTAAATAGGAATATGATATCATCTCATATGGATTGCAGCCCTTTGAATTGATTCAAATCAAAATTGTCACCTGGTTGTCATATCAGCAAATATCATATTGTTGTCTAGAGAATCAATATAATATTATATCATGATGAAACTTGTGATTTAAACTCCAAGTCAATATACCTTTCACTGAGCACAGGCGTAGTACTAGACAGTATAAAATGTGCTAATGTTTGAGTGAGACACAACATAAGTTAAGTAATACAGTTACTGATAAGTTGTAAACCGTCGTAGAGTAAACTGATAAATTGTGCCTGAGGCCTTAGTAAAGGCTACATCCGCCCCCGGGGGGGGCTGGTATGCTGCCACAAGCCCAACCTGAGCCCTCGTGCTTGAGCTGGGATCTGGCGGTTGGCCTGGTGGCTGTGATGAGCCAGATGTGGCACTGGGAGCTGTGGGGATTCTCTACAGCAGTTTACAAATGTTATCCCCTCGGTCTGCTTTCGGGTGTTTTTATTAAATATAATGAACCGAAACCAGCACTAAATCTATTCCTAGAAGATCTCTCCAACATTAGCACATACTGTAACAGCAGAAGTTGGAAAAAAACTGTGACTGTAAGGTCATTGGGATAATTAGCTCTGTATCTGAGAGGACATGAAATAATAAGGAAAACATAAGGGAAGCAGGGTTAGAAATGAATAGGAGCAGGGGGCAAAAATGCCCTTGAAAGATCTAAAAATGCCTGTGAAATTAAAGATGAAAGGGCAAAAAATGCCCCTGATAACTGTTCTCATTAGTTCATTGAATTATTAAATACTCAGCCATTAAAAATAATTCCCCTTTGGGCCACTATAAGTGAATGGTAGGAATCTATGACTAGGGCAACATGTGGGAATATATATATTTATATAAACTAAGGCTGTCAATTGATTAAAATATTTAATCGCAATTAATCGAACATTTTTTGTCTGTTCAAAGTGTACCTTAAAGGGAGATTTGTCAAGTATTTAATACTCTTATCAACACGGGAGTGGGCAAATCTGCTGCTTTATGGAAACATATGTATACATTTATTATTGGAAATCAATTAACAACACAAAACAATGACAAATATTGTCCAGAAACCCTCACAGGTACTGCATTTAGTATCAAAAATATGCTCATATCATAACATGGCAAACTGCAGCCCAACAGGCAACAACAGCTGTCAGTGTGTCAGTGTGCTGACTTGACTATGACTTGCCCCAAACTGCATTTGATTATCATAAAGTGGGCATGTCTGTAAAGGGGAGACTCGTGGGTACCCATAGAACCCATTTACACCTCTTTGTAAATGGCCATGATTATTTTTCTCGGCAAATTTAGCGAACGTTCGGAGCATCATTTGGTTGTCATGTTTCAGTCCAGTATTCACTCTCCTTTTAGCTCTGTTTTGGTCTCCACCAACTCCTGAGGGAAATATCTGCTGCTTTAGCTGTTAAATGCTTCACCATGTTCACCTGCTAGTTGCTAACTTTGTCTGTCTGCTGTTTGGTGCTATAGATGGGTAGTGTAGAACGGGTCTATCAGATTATTTTAACGCCACTAATTTCTTTAATGCATTTTAGGTTGTAGCGGGCTCAGTTATAAAGGGAGAATGAAGATCCTGGCATCATATGAAACTAGAAAAACTTGTTGCTAAAGAGGCTAAATAACTTGAAAAACTGGTATGGCCATTTTCAAAGGGATCCCTTGACCTCTGACCTCAAGATATCTGAAAGAAAATGGGTTCTATGGGTACCCACGAGTCTCCCCTTTACAGACTGACACACTGACAGCTTAATTACAATTAACTGTGGACAATCTAGCAATTAAACATTTTAATTGATTGACAGCCCTACTAATTTTATATTAAAACACTGTTTTAACTAATGTTTTAATGAGTAGTTACAATGACCAGAATGCTTAAGATCATATCAACAAAGCAAAACAACATGCCCTTGAAAAGACATTCCCCTAGGCACAAGATGTGACTTAGTCTACATTTCTTGTTGCCCTTTCTGGCATGCCTAAAACACTTTCTGTGTAGCGTGCAGGTTATACACACGTCTTCGAGTCGAGCTACACATACTGTACAGCGAAAAACATGCTGATGTCACTTAGAATCACTTACAATATGTAATCCAAGTGCTTACATGATCACAAGAATATTAGAAAAACCACTGAGTAACTTCCAGGTTGTGCAAACAGTGTCGCCAGCCTCCGTTTGATCTGTGCTTGTTTAAATTGGGATGTTTGAGTATACACGGCGTATTTACTGCTCTGCGTGACCTTCACACTGCATGCTGCAATTTCCCTAAGCACCGTGCATCGCAATAATTATGTGTGAGCAAACAAATGAATGACTGAACAAACGCGCACACAGAGAGCAGCGCATTACTGATAGAAATAGTAACATCTTGTAGCATGAGCTGAGGTCAGAGGTGTCGTACTAATGCTTATTCAAACTATTGCGTCAAATATAGATTTCCTTTTTTGCTGTCATTATTTCCCTGACTAACTGGCACAGCCAGATGGAGTCATCTACTACTCCTCTCTAATGACTGACAATTGGAGAGAGCTGCTTAAATAAGATGCATCAGTTCCTTTGTGGCTACTAATACTGTTGCCACTCAGCTGTTATACTTAGACCACAATACGCAGCAGCTACTTCCCAGCAGTACTGTCCATACAGTAAGAGGTTCCTGTTTTGACTCTTAACGACGGAAAGTATTTACTGAGACATGACATAAGACATTAAGACAACTCGTTTAACATGTATATCTCTGGTATCTATCACACCGAGCAGGAAAAACTGCTCCTGTGAGGTTAAAAAATGAGTCTGTGAGAAGAAGACACGGATATAAAACCAACAGAGAGTGTTGGCCGAACAACAAATCTGACTTAGCCCAGTTCTGACGCTGATGAAATAACGTCCCTCTTTACTTCCCAGATGGAGGGAAGAGATGGTGACAAAGTGAAAAAGAGGGGGGCAGGGAGCACACGACAGATGAAGGAATGACGGACATGCAGGCTGGGAGATGATTTATTGTCGAAACTCACTGTCTGAATAACTAACTGAGTCCATCCCAAGGCTGATGTAATGATGGCTCACTGCTTGAAACCCATTATGACGGCAGGGGACTGCATTTGTCCCTCCATTAAAGCGCTAATCCCGCATCCTACACCTAACATGTTACGACAGCTTGGAATATTTCCACCGAGTGCCTTTTCTTTCCTCTAACGTCTCTTGCGGACGTGTCCGATCCGCTGTTTGTTTTCATTATTCAACGTGTCTCTATTTAATGTGGTTTAAACACCAAAATAACTGTGTTTAATTTCTATGCTGTATTATTTAGACACAACGACGTGTAGAGAAAGATGAGAGGATGATGAGTGGAAGGGTGAGAAAAGGCACGCAAGGAGGGGGGGGAGAAGCAGAGAGGCAGGCAGAGGAGTTTGATAAGCAGAAAGACGATTGGAGACAAAGAGGAATGACTGAGCATGAGAGAGACGAAGTGCGAGCGCGGGGCTGCGAGCTCGGCTGTTGTATCCGAGCGTTATGACACATCCCTGTATACTGCACCGCCTGCATGCTCACTGCAGATTTTCATTAACCTTGCGGTACCGTCTATTTGTGTTCCTAACCTGGTCCATACCACCTCATCCTCCCACTGCATGCGGCTCCGCAAACTACACGGCGATATCATATACAGTACTGCCCCTATCTGAAATTCATAAACGACTTCCCACATAGTGTTCATACCAAGATAATAACACCAATTGCAATCCATATGGTGCTCACTTTCAGAATATGGTCTGTGATGTGTGCGTATCTTACGGTAACAGCTTGAATAATGCTTTGCCGGAGCGTGAATAATGCTTTTGTTTTTCAAATGCCACATTATGCAGCAAGGGTAATGTAACACAGTTTCAAACATCCACTGAGAGAAAAATATAAGCTAGCATAAACACTATAAAAGTCTGCTGCCTCACTGGTGCTCGAGCACAAAGATGATCTTTTTCCTGCTCCAGAAATGTTCACTGATCCATAGCATGGAGGCTGGGAATTGGACACGCTGCACATTTGTACTATAAGTTCTGGCCGGATACTGTTCGTGATTATAGCAGCTAGTGTGCTAGTGAAACCAAATGTTTTGCCAAATGCATCTCTAACCTATTTGTTCCACTCCCATTGTTACTGATATATCATCGAACTATACAGTGTGTGCACTGCCAAAAATGTAAACCCAGGTTGAGCCCTGACAACAGCACAATTTTGCTTCAGCCAGTGTAACAAACAGCACGGATAACAGCAGCGATAACAACAGGGGAGTCAGACAATGAGGGATGGACAGCGAGCTGTGAGACAAGGACGTTCAGGACGAGGTGAGAGAGAGAGAGAGCGGCTAGCTCTCATCTGAAATGATGGTGTTATGGCCGAGCGCTTATCTAAACTACATTTCAAATCAAAACGTAATGCTTTTGGTCGTGATGGGCTAAAATGTATCCATCCGCTGGAATGGTTCAGTCATGATACGGAGAAGCACGATCTTTCGGTGTGTAATGAAGTCGTTACCAGGGGGAAGAGAAGACTAAAGCTTGGTTTTGGAGTCAGGGAGTGCAATGATTCGATGGAGGGTAATGCTGTATCACTCTTTGTTATGTCCAGTGGGGTTTAACCTTGTGGGTGTTCACACGAAATCAACCAGAGTCACCCAGTACTACCACACCAACAAAACATTAAAGGTTCGGGTGTTTTGAAGTGGGGTTGAATGAGGTACTTATCCATAGTCAGTGTATTAACTACAGTAGATGATGGCCGGCACGCCTCCAGTTTGGAGAAGCAGGCAGGAATTACTGCACTGAAGCAAAGCAATATACTGCTGTGGACGGCAGCAAAACATATTTTAGCCACCTAAAAGAAAGGCCAACCTAAAGAAATCAATATCCGTTTAAGTGTACGCTATATTCAGAATTTTTCTACGGGGAACTGAAGCTGTAAGCTATGCTCTCGCCAAAGCCACCAGACTCCATTTAAAAAAACAGTCATGTTTAGGTGAGCCTTTGTTTTAGGCGGGCGGCTAAAATACGTTATGCTGCCGGCCCCGTCCACAGCAGTACATTACTTTGCTTCCGTGCAGCAACTCCTGTTTGTTTTTCCAAGCTAGGGGCGTGCCGAACATCATCTACTGTAAGTAATACACCTACAATGGATAAGTACCTCATACAACCCCTCTTCAAAACACCTGAACTATCCCTTTAAGAAAGTAGCTCATTTAGCCTCTAATATACATTACCTTTATATAGACACATCATATCGTTATACTGTTGATAAAATAGTTGCCTACATTATATTATGCCCTGAATCCATATATATACCCCCTATATAAAGCATTTCTTCCTGAAAGAATGGAGGCAATTACAATTTTTGATTACTTGATTTTGAATTAATTTCACCCATCAATGGGCTGAAACTGACATTACCACTTGTTATCCACAGATAAGCCTTCTGACCAGTGGTGATTGACAGCATCTATTAGTATTGAATGTGCACAATTATATCTGCGTGTTAACCTTTCAAGGTTGTTTCCGTGCTGCTGGGAAAAGAATCCAGCCAGGGAACCACCATGCAGCACAGGAATATAAACAACTCTCTTACTCTGCATCTTTGTCCTGCTCTCTGCGTTTATATCAATCTCCTTTTGGTACTTTTTTTTTGTTCTGTTAACTGATGTAGACAGACAAACACACATATATACGCACCTCCTCCCACTGATGTATGTATCTGATGAGTCGGGACAGTCTCAACAGACGCAGAAGACTGAGGATCTTGGTGAAGCGGACGATTCGCAGGGCGCGGGCTGTTTTATATACCTCCGAGTCAAAGCCTTTCTCCACTATTAAAAAGATATAATCCACTGGAATGGAGGAGAGGAAGTCCACTACGAACCAGCTCTTCAGGTAATTCATCTTGATGACCTTGGGGTCGAGGATGATCTCGGAGCTCTCCTCGTTGACGATCCCCGTCCTGAAGTTCATGACCAGGTCCACCAGGAAGATGGTGTCCGAGGCCACATTGAAGACCAGCCAGGTGGTGGTAGTCTGCTCTGAGAAGAAGGTTATTCCCACAGGAATGATGATTAGATTCCCCATCATCATGATGAGCATTATCAAGTCCCAGTAGAACCTGCAAAGCGACACACATGAATCAGTAATGAGAGGTAGAAAACATGTTGTTAATGCAAGACATAGTGTATTCACATTTCCAAAGAATGTAAATACGCCTCAAGGACTTTGTATGAGAGTATAAAGCTGTCCAATTTATGCATCAAAATCCTCCATTAAAAGCTGTAAGAGTGAGGCTAGGAAGCATTAAAGTAAAAGTAATAAAGAATATACAGCGGCAGTGCTTTGAGATGAATGCTAACTTACAATGAAACATGTTGATGTTTAGCAGGTACAATGTTTCCCATTGTCACCATCTTAGTTTAGCGTGTTAGCATGCTAACATTTGCCATTGAGCATTAAACACAAAGTGCAGCTGAAGCTGATGGAAACGGCATTGGTTTTACAGGTATTTGGTCAGAAACCAAAATATAGAGTGTTGTAGGGATGATGTATTTTTGTTGGCCAACCAGGAAGTTAGTATCGCTCAATAAACCAATGGGATTTTCCCATTGGGTTTTGGATTATTGTAGAAAATAAGCTCTGTGGCAAATGATGGATGAATGGACTTGGACTTATATAGCGCTTTTCTAGTCTTCTGACCACTCAAAGCGCTTTACACTACATGTCAGCATTCACCCATTCACACACTGATGGCAACTAAGGTACCAACTTTGCCCATCAGGATCTAATCTAAATACTCATTCACACACCGATGGCCATGCCTTCGGGAGCAATTTGGGGTTAAGTGTCTTCCTCAAGGACACATCGACATGTGACCCGGAGCAGCCGGGGATCGAACCACCGACCTTCCGATTGGTGGACAACCTGCTCTACCCTCTGAGCCACAACCGCCCACCATGATCATTTATGATACTTACACGTTTTGTTCCATATGGTCATTTTCACAAATGAACGACCTGTTTAAGTTCCTTTTTAATCAAAACAAATATTTAAATAATCATAATAATTTGAATTGTGTGTTTTTATGCAAATAACCACTATAGATGACAATAGCAAAGTGCAGTACTGTGTACAATACCCTCTCTCCCACAAAAAATAGGGCTCTCCCGTAAGAAAAATACTTCTCTGCCACAGTGGCAGGAAGTGAAAGAAGTTAATTACAGACCCCTGAAGGGAAGTAAGAAGAATAAGGTCCAGGTCTGACAGCTACATGTTTTTGTGTTGTTCCCTAAATCTCTTCTCAGTCTTTTGCCAAGGCTCAAAGTTAACTATGATTCAAGGACACGAAGAAATGTGCTGCTGGCACTTGCTCTATGTGCTCAGGGCCCTGTTAGAATGAGACCCTCTCATCCTTCCTGGCTGTGTTAATGTCCCTGCCCTCTGTCTTGTGATGAACAGAGCCAGAAGTGATTCATCAGCACCCTGCTCTTTTCACGAAGTGTCCTGGGCCTCGATAAAGGCCGAGCAACCGTGAATGAAAATAGATGCTTTCAGGAATCCTATCTCGTGGCTAAAAACTCTCCACTGACGCCATCCCTCGCCTGCCTCTGCTCCGCCTTGCTGCCCATGCATTGCTGCTGTTGGGAGATGGAAATGGACTGGCTGGCTGGTTTGGCAGGCTGCCTGTCTGGCTGGCCACCCAGTAATGGATCTGTTTGAATGAATTAAGACAGGGCCTTGGCTTTATAAATATCCACAGATCATGTGTCCGATAATTGTCTTCACTTCAACTAAACAGCGGTCATCTAGGTGGTTCATAATATCCACCATAGGTATTTTTACACCAGCAGGTATTGAACCGGGGCTTATGGAGTGGACTCTTCATATAAAGAGCCTTGACTTAATACCTTGGGTGGGACATTGAAGCACAGAACATGTTTGACGCTATTCATTCCTCAAGTTTTAATGGTAGAAACATACTTATGCAACAATGATATGATTTGTGCTCACCTTAGCTAAAACCACACACCCTAAATCAAACCATTTTGACACACACACTATTGTCAACCTTTCAATCTATTGCTACCCCTTCAGCCGACACGCTAGAACACAGTATGTCTGTCTGTGCGTCATGACTTATTCTTTTTATTTACATTTAAATGTTTAATAAGAGGCAGCAGCGACGACATCCGCTATGATTCATCTTTTCCGTAGTTTCATAACAATACACAGTGAAAAAAAATATTCATATCTGAGGGGAACAAGAAGAAAAATAAAGATGAAACCATGATTATAACGATGCTTTTGGGGATCTTTATAGGAAACATAAATTACTTTAGATAGCTAGATTAGTCTGCGGTTAAAAAAAGAGAAAGAAAAAAAAACATCTAACATGAAGTAATTTATAGAATAGGATGCAAAAAGATCATATTGAAAACAGTGAATAAATAACATTGACAATACAGTATTAAATTAATTGTTGTTTAAAAAAGGGAAAATCTGGAAGATCCTTGTACCACTCAGAAATTAAATATTAGCATCTGTTAAGCTGCTATGTTTCAAGTAATAGAAATGTTTTCCACTCATATTAATATAATCAAAAGCCCACAGAGTGCCCACATATCCAAGATATTTCTCTTTCCTGACTTGTGTAGGTGGCGTTTATACTGTACATGACCTCTCAAACACCCACTTATCTAATGAATAAAACATTGTGTTTCACTTCTTGAATTAGAATAAAACAGGAAACAGCAAAAAAAAAAAAAAAAAGCTGCATTCGAGAGAAGTTGTTTACAAAGTTAAAAAATAAAAGAGCATTTCAGATGCTAAGTGAGTTGCCCCCTTTCTTTTTAAAGAGCCACTCAATGCAGTCAGCTATGACGACAGCTCGAAGACTGCACCCAGCTCTTGCTACATCATTCCATTAAGCTCTTGCTTTAATGCTCCAGCTCTGGGAGTGCACCAAGTCCCAGTTAAACCAGCAGCTGAGAGCATGTGCGTAATACACCGGCAATGCAGTCAACCTCCTGCTTCAGGTTCGTGCACTTACATCACTTCCACATCCCCCCTGGAGCTCTAGCAGTATACGCCCACCTCCAGCTCCGGCCCACATGTTGCCCAGAGGTTTTGCCACAGCTATGCATTCACATCCAGATGAGCTCTGCACCCTGTACTGCTGCTAGGCATTTCGTATGCTGAGCTCCTCTTCAATTTGTCACCCTGCTCTGGAACGCACCAACAAACTGCTGTTCTGATTGATTAAAGTGGGAGTTGCAATCACTGGATCACTGTTCCTAAAACACAGTAGGCTCCGCATTCACACTGCCAACACAGCATTGGTTCATCTGCCATGTCTACAGAATGCACCCTGTATGAACTAATACAAATGAGTGATTCTAACCTCAATATATCACAGACAACAAAACCAACCAAATGCCATACAGGTTATTTGCCAAAAGCTGACACTGATGGACCGGTCAACAGTACCTAAAACAGGAGCCTGGAGCTACAGAACCCAAAAAACAAACAAACCATGAAGCACAATGATCATACTGTAGCTACCACCCCTGCAGTAGATCAAAGAACCAGCGTCAGTCGAACAATCCTGCTCCAAATCAAGCCAGCTCATTCTTTCTTGTAGGTTTTTCCTCCCTACAACAAGTGCTCCATCATAATCAATGCCAGACCACTTCTGCCAAGCAACAGAGGGAACCCCAGACAATCTTACTCAGCACAGGCCAACCCTATTCAATCTGCAGTGTGACGAGTATATGGGTCCGTGCTACAAGAGGTGACATACCTGTACTGATGTATACGGTGAGCAAATGGGAATTGGACATACATAAATCATCATCATCATCTGTCTCTTGGAGGGCAAACTTTAAATGACTTGGACAGGTTGCCAGAAAAACACTGCCCCTAATTTTCTGCACAAACAGAACAGCAATGTGGCATTTTAACTACTTGTTATGGCTAAAACACACCCATCCATCTTGGCCCTCTTCAAAACCGACTCTCAAAGAAAACATCCCTGAGAGTCATTTAGACTACGACAAAGGCCTCTCCTTAGCATAACCCTAGGCATGTATGAGGCCATGCATGAGGCCTCTCTAAAAATCTATGAATAATGAATATTACTAACCTGCCATTAATCTTTAAGCAGCCACTGTGTACAAAGAATATATTGGATATCAAGTTTCAAACACTCCCACATAAGCCCTGTGTGAATAGCGGTGTCATTCATAGACTGTACTTACGTAAGAGTTTTCATTAAGAGACCATACAGGGTTTTCTCTTTTTGGTCGTATAAAGTTCTGCCACGATACAGAAAAGTATAGGGGACAGTAAATGTTTCATATATTCTTATACAAACAAACTAAAACTAGGGACTAGGGCTGTCTTCGACTGAAGAACTTCTTAGTCGACTAACACTCATATCATTTTGTCGCCTAATCAATCTATAAAACTGAGTTTCTCTGCAAAGAGTACCCTTTCCCGGACCACACCCATCTTCAAACTTGGCCTTCACTTTGATCTCAACTACACACTTGTAAAGTTTAATGACTGCATCTTGCATAGTTGTGACGCTAAATCTATCCACAGATAGAAATTTAAACACCTGTCAGAGTACTGAAAACCACGTTTTGCGGTAGTTCCCCCTACGATAGGTCTCTCCAGGACCACATTTCGCCATGATAACACACAGACTCACCAAGGTGAGAACAATACCGGCCACACACACAGGCTGTCGTGGCTGGTAATAATTAAGTGGTTAAGTTAAGCCCCGCAGTAGAGAACTAGATTACCTTTTAAGCTACAGTACAAGGGGACCTGTCAAACAAAGTGTACCCTTGCACCTCCATCATTTATGCACCAGCGTGATAGGTAGCTTGAAGCACTGGGATATGACTTCACAAGCCATGAGGCAATCTCACTGGCATAAAAGGGGTTGTGTCTTTAAACTGGCTAGAGGACAAGGACTTCCTATGAAACGCCCTTTAGAAAATGTCACGAGGAAGGAACCTTAGGGGGCCCGAGTTAGTGAAATAAAAGGGACAATCTCCTTGAGCTGAGATTAAATAGAAAAATCCCCATTGATGGCCCAATAAGTCTCATAGAATATGCTCTAAGACATACATAATGTATGTGTACTACCAATCCATTATTTCTTGTTATGTAGTTTTATTTTCCATCTCTTTCAGATCACAAATACAGCCCATACACTTAAGACCACTAATTAATTGCCAGCTGTGAAAAGCAGTATATCTGCGTATCATTGAATTGTTCAGGTCTAGTAACCCTTTGGCCATCTTGCAGAGTGGGGGTCAATCTCCTTACATAATTGTTTTCAGAGACTGCTAAGCTCATTGACTGTTGTGTTGTGCTACTAATCCTTGCCCACCATCATTGTACATCTGTGTGAGCACATGGGCATGTGCATATGCCCGTGTCTTTGCGTGGGCGCATACAGGATATCCTAGTTAGCATTATCATTTATGTGTGATTAGAGCCATTGTGATGTGTTTTATCTCACTGTTGCATGATTCAAATGGTTGCCCACCAATAAAAGCAATTGTAACTTTCAGTTCTTTAGGTTATAAATTCAGCTCGCAGACTCCAGCAGGCATAGAAGCCGAGAGTTTTTTAATGGTAGAAACATACTTATGCAGCAATGACAATGAGCAGGAGATTTGCGCCCACCTTAGCTAATACCACACACCTAAATCATACCATTTTGAACACACACACACACACACTATTGTCAACCTTTCAATCTATTGCTACCCCTTCAGCCGACACGCTTTAATAAGATGCTGCAGCGACGACATCCGCTTATGATTCATCTTTTCTGTAGTTTCATAACAATACACACTGGAAAAAACTATTCATATCCGAGGGGAACAAGAAGAAAAATAAAGATGAAACCATGATTATAACGATGCTTTAAGGATCTTTGTAGGAAACATGAATCACTTTAGATAGCTAGATTAGTCTGTGGTTAAAAAAAAGAGAAGAAAAAGTTCAAAGTTCATGATCAAGTCATTTGCACATGTGCATATGCCCATGTCAAGTGCAGGATATAGCATTATTCTTTATGTGTGGCTATAAGGGAAGTGTATAGAGCCTTTGTGATGTATATTATCTCACTTTTGCATGATTCAAATTGTTGTATACCAATAAAAGTGAGTGTAACTTTCAGTTCTTTAGGTTAGAATACAGCTTCAGCTTTCTTTTTTGGTCAGATGTAGCAGCAGCAGCATAAAAGCTGAGGGTGCTGCATACTCAGGCCTGCTCTGAGTTCAGGACCAAGGACAGCTCCTCCTGTGTTAAAGGCTATGGAGGGATCAACGTGTCCTGGCACGTTCCATGTCGCTTCAATGGAAAACGGGGATGATTGTCACCATCAAGCTGCTGCCAGGGGACACTGGTGCAGAGACTGGGCCAGATGAGATGCTTAATTGGTCGAGTGGTGAACTGTAAACACGCAGCTTGTGGAGAACCCGGTCCCTGGCTGTATACCTGATCTCATTTGTTTACCATTTGAACGCACACTGTGCCAGAAATGTTGGAACAAATTAGAAGTCTGAACTCAACACTGACGGGGCTCATTTTTCAACACTTACTTATCATAAATGTGTTGATAATAGGGGGGGTTGTAGCCAAAATGTAGTTTATACAGCCTCACTCTTTAGCACATTAATCACAATATGGGCTTTGCAAATTGAGAGAATGACAAGCCAAAAAATAAAAAATAAATAATAATCATGTCACTGTGGTATTTAGTGAATGCCAATTGGGAGGGAGGTGAAGGAAGGAAGTGTGGCATGAAACACATTCCATCACATTTCCTTCCCTAAACAACTCATTTTGCAACCCTTACTTATCATAAATGTGAGATAATAAGGGGTTGCGTCTTTTGCATCCAAAATGTAGTTTACAGCCTCACTCCTTTAGCACAATCACAATATGGGCTTTGCAGGTGACAGAGAAAAGAGAGAATGACAAGCCAAAAATAAATAAATAATAATGTCAATGTGGTGTTTAGTGAATGCCAATTGGGAGGGAGGTGAAGGAAGGAAAGTGTGGCATGAAAACACACATTCCATCACATTTTCCTCCCTAAAAAAAAAACTCACCTCTCATTCATTCATTAGTGCTTTTTTGCAGGGATCAATTCTGACTTGATTCATTCAAAAAACACCGGCCATTTTCCCTCTTAATCGTTCCCCCCTGCACGATTTTTTACCGCATTTCTGTGCATTTTTACGCACAAAGGCCCCTTCCGTCGCCTACAATGAAATGTTTACAACCCATGATGGTGCAATGTCTCACTGTGTCACGTTGTGTCCAGGTATATACTGTCGCAATAATGATGAGATGAGAAGCTGACACTGAATGTGCTGCTATAACAAGAGAAGAGAAGGTGTGTGTGTGTGTGTTTCCAAATCATGACATTCACCAGCCTTTTTCCAAGGACATCTCAACACATGATGATGCACCTTTGCGCTTATAATGCAGTCCCCTCTCTCTCTCTCTCTTATTAGAATAAAAATGCCGCAATGAAACACCAATGCACCGAGCACATTATGTGAGTGAAGCCTTGAGCCTTTCAGCCCCCTGCATACAGAGGTAGATTATCGGATGCAGGCTGCAGGGTGCATGGTTGGATGACAGAGCTTTTATGTGTGGAAGGTGTATATAGCTTTGCAGACCCTCTGGGTGGATAAAAAAAAAAAGGAGGGAGGAGAAAGAAGGAGCAGGTGTCTTTTTCCCAGCTCTTACCTAAAATCGCTATATGGATGAATGATCCAGTATCCGGCCGTTTGCACCCTCTCCTGCTCTTTCTCCACGGCTTTCTGACTGCCGAACATACGCAAGGAGAACTTATTGACTCCGGGCTGCATCATGGCCCCAAATTGCCTCTGCATGAAACCGTGTTGCCTGGCCGCACCGTCCAGATCGTCAAACCCAACCATGGCCTCTTCTCGCTCTCCCTTGTTGAAGCCCACCGAGTTGCCGTGCTCCTTCATGTTCTGGCTGCCAGTGTTGTTCTTCTGTATCGAGTCTTGCCTCTGAAAAACATTATTCCCATCCGCCTTCTCCTCCTTGTTGCTGCTGGAGAACGAATTGGATTTGTCTTCCATGGTGGTGGCGGTTTTTCTCTTCGTCTCTTCGGAGAGGGAGCCGCTCTGTGAGCTCTCCTTTTTTTTTGCTGGCTTTCTTTTCTTGTATTATGTCCTTCAAAAAGTGTTTCAGCTCCTCTCTGCCTTTCAGTGCGAGTGCTGCAAACTGAGAGACAGAGTGGCCGAGGAACCCTGTGGATCAGGTTTCTTGGGTTACCGCCATCTACCGACGGCCCCGGCTGCTGCTATACCGTCCAAAAGCTGCTCTGCTGCTGCTTTCTGTCTGTCTCACTCCGCACGGCACTGCGGTTTAACTGGCACATGCTCCTGCACCTTATTTACATAATGTGGCTCCATGATAGCCTCCACCTCTCTCTCTTCCTCCTCCATCCTCCTCTGTCACCCAGTATCAAGTATAGCTATACTGCTGGGGATGCAACAGAGAAATATGGAGAGAAATGTCCACTTGTTTTTGTTTATTTTGAAACAACAAAACAAACGTCCCCAATAATAGCATTCTCGGTACAAAGAAACGTAATAAAGCTAATATTAATATAAAATAAGTCAGTATAGATACAGGAAAAACATATTATATAGATAAAATAGATAAATAAGTAAAAAGAATATATTTTTATACACTTAGCTTGTCAGAAAATACCTCTAAAGCAGTTGTGTTACTATTATACAAGTAAAATGCAAAGTATATATAACAAATGAGTCCATTAAGAGGTATATTATTCACTTTTTAATCTTAAAACTCATGCATGTTTGCAAACTGTTGTAATTTCGAGTGAAAACTGGAGATAAATGAATAGATTTCACACCTGAAACAACAGATAGATAGATAAAGCTACAGACAGAATACAATAAAAGCTGATATGTGAGCCTAAAAGTGGTGTTTTCTTTTTTTCTTTCAATATTATATTTTTTTTGTTAATTTTGAAACAACAGAACAAACATTCACAAACGTCCCCAATAATAACATTCTCGGTACAAAGAAACTTAATAAACCTAATGTTAATATAAAATAAGCCAGAATAGATACAGGAAAAAAACATATTTACAAAAAAATAGATATATAAGTAAAAAGAATATACACAAGTAAAAGAAATAAAATTTAAAACAATAAAATAAAATAAAATCTATTTATATATATATATATACATATGTATACTGTATACGTATATACACAAGCCCACATTATAGGAGGAGCACGGACAATATATGAACTTATAATGAAGATGTGTAATCAGCAACTATTTTCATAATTGATTCATTTTCTATAATTCCTGAGAGCTCCAGCTTCTCCAACATGATTTTGATGTCAGCCAGCAGCCAAATGCTGGTAAAATATGCAAGTGGCTGCTAGATTTTCTTCACTCACCAGCCAAAAATACACAACGGTAGTCTATTGAGTGGGCTGGTAAAACTTGGAAACCACCAGCCACTGTGGCAGGTACACAAAAAAGTAAATTTCCAACCCTGGCTGGAACCATGAAATATCTGGCATTTTGCTTGAAAGATACTTGTATATACTGTGGGGAAGTTTCATTTATGATAAAACATCATATTTTATAAGCACTTTGTATGTTTTTAATGTAAAAGTTATCATTTGTAAAGTAACTAAAGCTGTCAGACAAATGTAGTGCAGTAAACAGTACAATATTTCCCTATAAATTGTAGTGAAGTAGAAGTAAAAAAGTGGCATGACAATAAAATACTCAAGTACAAGTACTTCAAATGTGCATTTAAATACAGTTCTTGGGCAAATGTACTCATTTACGTTCCACTACTGAAAAAAAAGTCAGAATGAGAAAAAAGACCCAGACAGAATAAGATTAAAGAGAAACAATGGAAAAAGTACAAACAGTAAAAGAGCTGGGAATGAATATTTATTATAGAGAAAGGAGAGAGCAGAAGGAGTAATGGTGTTGGAGAGCAACACAGGATGCACAGCAGACAACTGTAGAGATCAATTAGTCAGTCGGTAGAAAAAACTATTTTCATAATTGATTCGTTTTCTAATTCCTGATAGCTCCAGCTTCTCCAACTTGATTTTGATGTCTGTTGGATATGTTTGGATTCTTGATTTTGGGTAACAACAAATAATTTGATGACATGGTAAATGCCTGAGTAAATGCTTGACATGTATAAGTACAATTTGAGGTACCACCCCACTTACATATACTAGAAGGATATATTTGTTATACTTTTTACCGCATTACTACATTTATTTCACAACTTTAGGTAGTAGTAACTTTTCAGATAAAGATTTTGTATACAAAACATATAATCCATTTATATAATACCATGCATTGTTATAGATTAAACCAGTGGTGATTGCCCCTTTTTGCTGGGGACCCCCTGGAACTCCCTCAGCGACCCCTGGGGGTCCCCGGACCCCACTTTGAAACCCCTGGATTAGCTAAAATAACAAAATGCTGCTTACAGTTTAATGCATCAATAATAATAACCCAATTATAAAATGTTGAACACCAACAGGAGACTATTTTTAAAGTATTATTTTAAGCACATTTTATTAATTCTGTACTTTTACATGACATTTCATATGCAGCACTTTAAACAGAGTACTTTTCCATTGAGGTTTTGCTACTTTTACTTAAGAAAAAAGTACTTTTTCAACCACTGCTGTATAGGTACACAGACAGATACTTTACTTTGATCCGTGTATATTGTGTCTTTAATTGTGAATTAAATATTTCATTAACATTTTTGCTTGATTTTTTAATGAATATGTGTATATTGAACCATTATATAATGTATATTTTTTTGTGCCACAGCCTGTATGTGTGCGTCCTGTGTGCGTCCTGTGGCTCGGCTGGCTGGCGGGCAGGTTGGTTTCCTACTGAGGGAGCGATAATAATAATAAAGACAACACGGTGAAACAGATTGTGATGCCGGTGTGATCGGAAGTTTGAGCCACTGGTCGTATGAGAGGAAAAACTAGTTGGAGCATCTTGTGGAAGTCACACCTTTTAAAGAAGGTGTTGCAGACATGATCCAACATTTTAGAGTGTGAACGCAACCTGTTTGCATGTAAGCAACATAAGGTTCATTATGCATTGCAAGCCTGATAATAAGCTCCAAATAAAAATCATCTTCATGGTGCATATTAAGCCACAGTTCATTAGGTTAATGTCTCTTATACATCTCTTCATTTCTAAAATACAAACTTTGTTATATCAGCTTTTTTTGACAGCATTTCAGACATTTTTAATGAATTATAGGGTTAATTGTTGTTTATAAACCAGCCACTTGTACATGGGACACCAGCCAGAATATAATATGATTACTGATATAAAAGACCCTTTGTTTAAGTAAAATTGCTAATACCACACTATAAAAAAAAAGCTCCATTACAAGTTAAAGTCCTGCATTCATTAAGTAAAAGTATGCACAATAATTAAAGTATTACACTTCAGAAAACTTCTCCCTGTGACTGTGTGAAAGTATTATACATTATATCATGTTATTATTACTCATGCATTCATTTAAAAGCAGGATTTTACATGAACGGCTCATTTTTTTAATGATTAAACTCCTGACTGTTTTCTCCCTCCCCCTGTTCCATTGCATTTACTTCACAACAAGTCGTTGCCAGGCACTCACCGTCAATCTCAGCCATTTATTTGTTTTTCCACATTAACTGACGACCCCAGAGACACCACGTGACACCAACGTCGTTATACAATTGTCTCACAAGCCTTGTTAGAAGTGGGAACCAAACATCTGATGTATTCCACAGAGATAAACAAAACAGTCATTTTCAATTCACAATCATAATTATTATTTTTTTTTTTTCAGAAAAAGTCGTACTTTTATTTCGCACCTTTCTAAAAGCTCCGTGGATGTATTATTATTATTTTTTAAATATCCGTCTACAAAAAAATATGTGAAAAAAATAGTGTTATCAATAAGACCTTTAGAAATAAATTGGCAGCAAATCCTCACATTTCAGGAGCTGGAACCAGGGTTGGAAACTAACACCAGCCAGCAGCCAAATGCTGGTAAAATATGCAAGTGGCTGCTAGATTTTCTTCACTCACCAGCCAAAAATACACAACGGTAGTCTACTGAGTGGGCTGGTAAAACTTGGAAACCACCAGCCACTGTGGCAGGTACACAAAAAAGTTAATTTCCAACCCTGGCTGGAACCATGAAATATCTGGCATTTTGCTTGAAAGATCCTTTAAACAATTATCAGAATAGTTACCTATTCAATTTCTGTCAGTTGTCTAATTGATTAACCGACTAATCGTTTCAGCTCTACTTGTATATACTGTTGGGAAGTTTCATATATGATAAAGCATCATATTTTATAAGCACTTTCTATGTTTTTAATGTAAAAGTCATCATTTGAAAAGTAACTAAAGCTGTCAGACAAAAGTAGTGTAGTAAAAAGTACAATATTTCCCTATAAATGGTAGTGAAGTAGAAGTAAAAAAGTGGCATGACAATAAAATACTCAAGTACAAGTACTTCAAATGTGCATTTAAATACAGTTCTTGGGTAAATGTACTTACTTAACGTTCCACTACTGAAAAAAAGTCAGAATGAGAAAAAAGACCCAGACAGAATAAGATTAAAGAGAAACAATGGAAAAAGTACAAACAGTAAAAGAGCTGGGAATGAATATTTATTATAGAGAAAGGAGAGAGCAGAAGGAGTAATGGTGTTGGAGAGCAACACAGGATGCACTGCAGACAACTGTAGAGATCAATTAGTCAGTCGGTAGAAAACTAATCAGCAACTATTTTCATAATTGATTCATCTTCTAATTCCTGATAGCTCCAGCTTCTCCACTTACAGACATATCCTCCTACTCCACTTCATTTCAGAAGGATATATTGTACTTTTTACTGCATTACTACATTTATTTCATAACTTTAGGTAGTAGTAACTTTTCAGATAAAGATTTTGTATACAAAACATATAATCCATTTATATAATACCATGCACTGTTATAGATTAAACCAGTGGTGATTCCCCCTTTTTGCTGGGGACCCCCTGGAACTTCCTCAGCGACCCCTGGGGGTCCCCGGACCCTACTTTGAAAACCACTGGATTAAACTACTCAACTAAAAGTATATAAATTAGTAGAATTAGCTAAAATAACAAAATGCTGCTTACAGATTAATGCATCAATGATAATAATCCAATTATACAATGTTGAACACTCACAGGAGACTATTTTTTAAAGATATACTTTGAGCATATTTTATTAATTCTGTACTTTTACATGATATTTCAAATGCAGCACTTTAAACAGAGTACTTTTCCATTGAGGTTTTGCTACTTTTACTTAAGAAAAAAAGTACTTTTTTAGGTACACAGACAGATACCTTACTTTAATCCATGGATAGTGTGCCTTTAATTGTGAATTAAATATTTCGTTAACATTCTTGCTTGATTTTTTAATGAATATGTGTATAATGAACCATTATATAATAGATATTTTATAAAATAATAACAGAAACACTAGAGCTGTCAGAGAGAACCATTCAGTGAGACTGAGACTCTCCACAATGTGACATTACATACCCACACTGACTGAACCCACACGCTCAGTCTTTTCATGGCTACACAAAACGGCAGCTGGCCGTGTACATCACCAGAGAGGACATTAGCTCAGATATTTTGCATGTTTGGTACTGGATTATTATGTAATGATCCAAATGTTATCGTAATTGAAACAGACATCCCTTGATTTTTTTTTTTTGTGTGTGTTTTTTTCTCTCAGCTGGGTTTGTGTTGGGTTGGATTAGTTGGCATGCCAACTCTTTCCCCCTACACAACGCTTGTGTAACTTCAGTTACACAGTTAATGGGGCAGGGAGGGGGTAGTGACAGAAGGAAAAAAAAACAAATGTTGCATAAGATTTATGGCTTAAAGTAATACTGATATTGAACAAAGTGTAAATGCCAGATGGCCCATTTGCATGTCAGGGAATAAATACAACAAGAATCATATTTATCAGTAGTGGAACGTGTGCGTCAGATGGATTCATGTAGGCTAAACCTTCATTTTAGGTTTGGCCAAATCTCATCGCTGATCCCAAGTGACATCACGCATCTCATTCCTCCAATGAAACAACAGTGTGTTATTGTAGGAATGAGTGAGGGGTGTGATTCTCTGGGTAAAAATGTCAAAAATGAGATAGGTGAACTCCTGTATTTTGACATTTTTTCATAAAACTTTATAGTGGAAATTGCAGGAAATTAAATATATTGAGATATTAGCATTGAGATTTCTAACCTTTTGGAAATTGCCTCGTATTATAGTACAGAATAGCCAGAATATAGTGGGCCAAATATCCTGCTTCCTGCATGATAAAATGTGTTCCTTATTCCTTATGATGGTCTCATTGGCCCTGCTGAAATTGCATTGTGTCTCTAAGATTACATCCAGTCATCTCTGCTTACAGTCAATACCTCATCTGGACATGAAACATTACATACCCCCGCTCTGCCAGCTATTGCTTATGCCACAAATAGCATCGGCCAGCTACAGGATGGCAGCATTGTGTTACAATGCCCCCCCTTTGGCCCCTTTTCATTTTCTGCAAGTCATTCAATGTATAGTGAGTTTATCCTTCAGAGAGGCCAGGTTTCTGCTCACAATATTTTGAGGCAACATTTAGAGTAATGCCTACAACAAAATGGGCAAAAAGGCTTTTGTTTGTTTTGTTTTTTCCCCGTAATAAGTATACTGGAAGTCACAATATCAGATTATCACTACACCTTGATGGCCATAACTGTACAAAGGCGTGATTTAAGAGGCGCAAGGTTGTTTATGTGTATTTTTAACATGATATCAATATTTCATTTCTTAAATATCACCGTTATCACCAATACCAGTATATCTGTAGTGTCCATTGTTGAAGGAGTTGTCCCATATCCATTGCAGAGTACATTTTGGTATTAAAAGTTGTAAATCACCTCTAGTGTCACTGAAACATCCGAGAGACCGAGCTCAATAACTGACACAAATTAAAAATCCAAATCTTCCTCCTCCTGGGCCAGACATGACTACTAATTCACTTGTCCTCTTTGGACTCTTGTCCCATGACTGACTGCTTTAATTAAACCGTGATTGGGGCTGGGAAGATGGTAGTGGTGTAATAGGATTGCAAGCTTTGGTCCGTCTCCAGCTGAGACTATCAGGGTATCATGGACCTCAGGGATGAGGCGGAGGCATTGGACGGGGACCAGCTGAGGCCAAGGTTGACTTAATCAGCAAACTGGTATAAACAAATGAGAGCATTACGAAGCTCAGTCAAGAAGATGATTATGATAAAACAACGGGGTGTAGGTTTTGTAAACAGCAAAACGAGCAACCCAATTAATGGAGTGTACAAAAACACACCGTCCCATTGTTGCTCTTCTTCAACAGTAAGCAATTTCACCGATCTATGAACTCGTCCGCAAGAATCCACTGCAACTGCGAACCAATTAGTGTCCCCGTTACAATAAAAACAATATTAAATCAAAAATCTAAAGTTAGAATGAAACACTTGCAGAACAACCCACTTACTTAACTTGATGCCAGTCGCAACAGGACAGTGCAACAACCCACTTACTTAACTTGATGCCAGTCGCAACAGGACAGTGCATCAATCAAATAAGTAAAGCAGTTACATGTGAGCGGGGTTAATGTGACAGTTGGCATTACCATATCATAATTAGATCCACGCAGCTGAGCTCTTGTTTAACCTCTACAGATTATGCAGCCACGAGGCTACAGGCTGCACTTAACCTTTAAGCTCATATCCATGAATTAATGGTCATCTGCTGCTTATCAACACCACATAACGGAGTTTGTGTGCGTCCAAGCTAATGAGGTGTTGTCACGTTGTCAGTGGCTGAAGTTGCATAGTGCAAGCAATAGGGCTGTGTATTGGCAAGAACCTGGCGATACGATACGTATCATGATACGGGGGTAACGATTCAATATATTGCGATACTGTTAGAAAGGCGATATATATTGCCATTTTTTAAAAAATTTAATTTTAGGAAAACTCAAAGTATAAAGATACACCACCATATGTATAAAATGTGAGTAAAAAAAAGTCACTATATGAAATGGCCTCTATTGGGACTAACATCATTACACTAAGGATCTGATTAATAAAGTTGTGTTTAATAAACACCAGTGTTACCGATTACACCGGACATTTTACAAGAAAAGATGTCGCTCAATATCTGTGCTGTTCCTGTCTATTTCATTTATTTATCCGTTTTTAATGTTAAGTTGTTTAAAATGTTCCTGTTTGTAATTTTTGTAATAAATAATTTATATCGAATTTGACGTATAGCCGTTCCATAGCCTTCTAATTAATGGAGGCTATACTTGTTCTATGGTTAGACGTGTGCTAAACTTAGCCATGTTTTAGCCTCGTCGTCACCACTATGTATAGACAGACGGCCATAAGACATCTTTTAAACACAAAATTGCTCGCTGCGAGGGGAATATCTATAAGGTTGACCAGTGCCTGACTCACAAAGCTGTTCACTTAGCAGTGTTATGTTGCGGGTCAATAACCGGTCAAGTAGGTTTGGAGTATGGAGTGTATTCACAAAAGTGACAAACTTAAGCATACTGAAAAAAAGTCAGTATGAATATGGACACTAATATTAAGGGCTGATCTAATTAAGATTATTTTGACTGATATTGCATTTGTGATATGATTTGTGATATTAGACGGTATGATAATCTTCAACATTATTGGTGTCATTTTCATTAAAAAACATATTAAAGTGATTAAGGTGTGACTTTTGTACCAAACCACAATGTTTTCCTAAGCCTGAAGAATATGATGTGTAGGCCAGGACATCTCTGCAGCACCAAAATATTGAATTTAAAACGGTATTTTGACACACATTTTTCCTTTAACAAAAATTGCGATTATAATTTGAAAATTGCAGTAGGCCATATTGATATTTTGATCAAATTTTGATTAATTGTGCAGCCCTACTATTGCTCCATAGTGAAGGATGAATGATGAAACAGCTCCAGGAAGAAAAATGTATGAATTGGATTAATTGAATTAAACTAATTGGATAAAGTTGGATTGTCTATTTGGAAATGTCTTATCACTTCCTGTTTTTTGCACATTGATTTCTTATCTTATTACAATATACTAAGAAAATTTGCAACATACTGTATACTATTAGTATCACGTAGTATGGAATTGAGACACAGCAGGAGTTAGTTCCTAACACGCTCTAACCTGGATGCAACCCAGCTTTTTCACACAACAGAGTGGCCCAACACCTGATCCTGATTAGCTTGGAGGACTAATAATTGGTGGCGATTACAAGTAAATCATTTTGGAGCTCACTAAGTACATAATACCTCACAATATGTAGCCCAATGAGAAACACTGTTGCATGATCCGAAATTATAGTAATACATATTAGTAATACTCTAACAAATCTTGCATCTCCTCTGAATCTTTGCCACCAAGTCCTCTGACACAACTCAAACACTACAACCTATTAAAGCTATTGAATTTCAACAGTTTATGTGTGCAGTTACTTATATAATGGACTTTACTATTTGTGCATGTCTATTTTGCTCATATCTAACCATATTTTTTGCAGTGGCACAGAATGCATTAAGCCTTTAAGCACCTACTTTCTCCATGAAATTAAAGTTCGTGCTTTTAACCTTTTTCAAGAAAGTTCAGTGTGACATATGTCGCATGTCAGTCGAATGACACAGTTACAGGCACCTCTGCCCTGAGGACACACATGCCTAGACAGTGGATCAGGTGTTGGTGTACCATTGACAGCCTTTCACTGCCTAATTCCAGATTTGTGGCATGCACAGTGTCCACTTGCTACGCGTAGTAATCCCAAAGGATTGGCAAGTATTTTTAGTAATGGATTTACTGACGTCCGTTGATCCCTTGATGGGTGGTGTCTTTCAGAACAGTCATGGACCACCCCGGCCTTGCTGAGCAGAGTGTTTACCAGTATGCGCGCGCGTGTGTGTGTGTGTGTGTGTGTGTGTGTGTGTTTGTAGGCTTCTCAGTCATCAATTTAAAGACCCAACCACAGTGCTTGAATAATAATAGTAGAGTAAACCCAGTTTTCTTCCATTCTAACTTGAGAAAGTTGCCATGTTTCTGTCTGCTGCTATCTGAAAGTCATCGTGATGAAAACCAAACAAGAATCTGATGAGGATCTCGACCATGGGTTATTCCTTTGTGTGCTCAGCAGTGTTGGTTTGTTAGACTGTCTTTTCTTGGTCTGAGTTTGCTTTCCTGCTGCGTTTCTCATCATTTCTGCTCCACAATGATCAAATGTTCACAATACTGTAAGAACCTGAACTGATTTTAGAACAGGGCTTGCCAGTTGCTAGGTTGATGCAGGAAATAATCACCATTTGAAAGGGGGAGAAACTGTCATTTGACTTACATATTAAAGATATTACAAGATATTCCACCTTTAAAATATTTAAACAGTTTGTAAACATTGGCTCCGCAGACATACGTGTATCTATTTCAAGACAGATCCATCTTCAAAGTGCCTCTGATAATGCATCAGTAGTACCACCACACCATCACACTTTTGTGTGTCTGCCCCAAGAATCAAGATGAAACCAGAGCGTTTTTCACCCGTCTGAATCTTTGGAAACAGTATTGTCGAGCCATTACAGAGGCGAAAAAAGAAAAAAGCTTTTCTGTTCTCACAATAATACGACCAACCCTAGCTCTGCACAGTTTAGGACTCAAAGAGTCTCTTCTACTTTAAACAATATTCATATAAGAACAAGCTTCTGGTAACTTTCTGTCTGTCTGCATTATAACTTTCAATATCTGCTGTATTAGTGCTTTTAGGGGCCAGGGACCGCATATGCCTAACCTACTACCATTTTTTACTTTTATATGCCATTAGAACTATTTGAATTCTAAAACTTTTCAACCGAAATACTTCAGACCGGTTTGATAGCGATATAGAGAAACATGTTTCAATTTAAATCCTGTTAACACCACTTTGTTTTGCCCTGATATTCCAGGTGCTTTGTAATCAGATGTCGCTTTAGCTTGGCTGGCTTCACGGCTTCGTTCGCTATAGCCCTTGAAGACACGTGACGCATTTGGGTCTCCCATCGCTGTTCTCAATAAAACCTAACTCAATATAACTGTCGTCATATTTTCTCAATTAAGCTAGTTTGGGCTTGGCGTTACTTGACGGTATGGACTGACTCAAAATATTTCTCCATGCTCGCTAGCTAGCTAGCTGGCTAATAAGCTAAGCTAAGGAGCAGCAGGAATGGTTCGTTGCGCCCTGAATGAAGTGACTGATTTATGACAGATTGACCTGATTGACCTGTTTCTATTGGCCCAAAGCTAACGTGGGTGGGACTTATGGACAATATGCTTGTTATATTGGGGCAAACGGTCCACATTTGTACATATGTGGACCTTTTAATACACAATTTAAAGATGGACCCCCTGACAGAGTCCATGCACCCCTGGGGGTCCCCAGACCCTACTTTGAGAATCACTGTATTAGTGTGTCTTTTCTCTCTGAGGCACCTGTAGCATGCAGTGATTTTACCTCACAGTGGATGAGTCCCTTCTTTGTGGACACCAAGCTGGAAAGTTTCAATCTCATAATGCTTCTCAATTCTATTTATTTTATGTCATTGTCTGTGTCATTATGATTTATTGATATAATAACCTATTGATGTAATATGTAAGCAAGAGGCTTGTGTCACATCAATAAGTACTGATATCTGGCGGACTTTATTTCAATAGTGTGACCTTTCTGTTTTTGGGATACATAAATGATCTGCGGTTCAGCTTTTAAACCTTATCATGTCTAAAATGTTGCGTATACGTGTCTGCCATGCTATGAGCAAGTTGAAACCCCGGAGTAAAACGACGGCTACGTCATGGCTGGCCGAGTATGAGAGGAATCTAAATGTTAATTATGGCTCCGAAAAGTCAAATCGCCTAAACGTTGAAAGCCAGAGATTTTAGAGGCTGTTGGGAAAATCCCATAGTAATCCATGGTGATCTGAAGTACTCTAGCTCCCAGACAGCACAGACCACAGCCAGCTGCAGACAGACAAGTGTCCGCCTGTGTGTGCATGCTTGTATGTGTGTCTGTCTGCATTTGGGGCAGCGAATGAGAGGAGGGAATTACTTTAGATGAATTCAGAACGTTTTAGGGTAAGAGGATACGATGTGTTCCTAGTCCAAGGCTGGGGAAATGAAGTGAAGGGTACTCTACAGACGCAAATACGTAACCTGTGACGTCACCTCTTCCCTCATCCATCCTCTGCCTTATCCCCCTTTTTCCTGTCTAAACACTGAGCCTCCCTGTCGACTATTCCTCCCAACCCATATTTTTAGTCGTGACACTAGCCCTCCCCCGTTCACACCCCTTTTATCCTCCGTTACCTCTTACCTCTTCATCTGTCCTCCTTAAACCCCAACCCATCACTCAGCTCTCTAGATTTCCCCCCGTTCTGTCATGGCGGTAAGGCTTCCTGGTGTTCTGGTCTGCTGCCTCAGCAGCACAGCAAGGTTAAATCTCCCAAAAGAAAGAGGTTCCCTGCAGCTCTATCCATTACCACATATGGTGCCCTCACCTTGGAAGACTGACAATAGTCAGGCTTGATTATACAGTTCAGATACAAAAAAAAGGGTAAATAAAGAGGAAGCATTGGAAGATACATGCACTGTGGCAACTGTCCTCAATCAATGCAGAGGTGCACAAACCCCGGTTACATGCACTGCAGCAGATCAGGGTGTTGTCATAACAGTGAAGGTCAAAGGCTCAGAGGTGGTCAAGGTCATTTCACAGTGACAAAGTCTCTTAATCTCTGAACTTTCTTGCCTTGATTCCAGCCTTCGGGCAGTTTTTAATCCCAATCTGCCCCCAACAAGCTCCACCAATCAAATGACTACGTTTAAGGTCTGCAAATCCTCACGAGGAAGCCAGGATTTGTGAGCAGGCAATGTGTTGTCTCAAGCGATCAACTCGTGACAAGAAAGTCCCTGATAAATTCAGGATCTAGGATAAGCTCACTGACTCATTGGTATTTTGTATCGATACAAGGACGTCAAGTTTCGATCTTTTGTTATATAAACTATTAACCTCTTAACTAGTGATGCACCGATACCGGATCGGATATCAGGCCGATACTGACTAGAATAGCTGGATTGGATATCGGTGACAACAGGGCCGATCTATTCAATTTAATTCTATATTTATATACTATATACATTATATACTGGAATTATAATTCCTGTTTAAGTGTTGACAAATGTGTTGCTGCATTAAAAAGGTTTAATTGTAATTACTGTTCATTGTTGCTGGTGTATGATTTATCATTTTAATAATAAATAACAATTTAGTGAATTTATATCTGTGTATTTATTCATTACATTTTGTTTTACAATGTTAAGAAAGCAATGTTTACAACAAGCCTGATGTTGCCTTACACATAAAAGAATGATCCCAGTCACTTCCACACAGTGAGTCATACAGCTTATTAATTAAACACTGGTATCGGATCGGTACTCGGTATCGACCGATACCCAAAGCCCAGGTATCGCTATCGCTATCGGGACGGAAAAAGTCGGATCGGTGCATCCTACTAGTATCTAGAGTGATACTGATATCATATGAAACTAAAATATCTAAAGAATTGATTGGTACCAACCATGTCGTGTTAGCGTCTTGGGAAGAATAACATTCCAAAGTTACTCAAAATTTTGGCAAGGAAAACCTGGCATGGCCATTTTCAGCCTCTGACCTCAAAATATGTGAATGAAAACTCTGAGATGAGGAGAGTGAAAACTGTATCTTATTAGATAAAACAGATGTTGACAAACTGCATAATTCGCAGTTGAAAAAAGGTAAAAAAAAAAAAAAAAATCGCAATATACTGCAGCAAAATGTCTAAAATCGCAAGAACATGGAGCATAAGTATCATATTGTGGGGCCTCTGGTGATTCCCACCCCTAAATGATAACATCTATCTTACCGTTTAGCATAATACATGATTATATGTTATTAAAAAATAACACAACTTGAGTTGTAGCCATCGCTTCTATCATTAATAACAACATTGTGCTCACCAAGTGCATTGCTGGTAGAGGTGTACACACACTAATAACATTAGTTGCAATGGCTGAGCCAGTTTCCAGTTTCCAGTTTCCAGTTTCCTGCCGCTGTGCACGCCGGCTGATTGGCAGGGCTTGGTTGGGGGGCCTTCAATCAAATCAGAAGCCAAGGAGGTTTGCACATACAAATAATTTGACTTGGTGATTTGGTGCATAACAATAAGCAGTGCAAAAATATATATATATATAATTTAAAATAAAAATAAGAACATTTACAATAGGCAATCTCCAATCTCCATGGCAGCTCCGACAGCTTGAATGAGTAGCGGAACGGGCCGGGCTTAGCGGAGGGTCAAATGGGTTATTAGTCACTCCTGTGCTTATCCTGCGATGACATTTCGAAATGTCCTATGAGAAAGGCCTATTAACCGTGTGTAATATTTAGAGCTGCAACGATTAACTGATTAGTTGTTAACTATTAAAATTAATCGCTAACTATTTTGTGGGCGGCTGTGGCTCAGACGGTGGAACAGGTCGTCCACCAATCGGAAGGTCCTTGGTTCGATCCTCGGCTCCTCCAGTCAAATGTCGATGTGTCCTTGAGCAAGACAAATTGCTCCCGAAGGCTTAACCATCAGTGTGCGAATGAGTATTTAGATTAGAGCCTGATGGACAAAGTTGGCATAGCAGCCTTTGCCATCAGTGTGTGAATGGGTGAATGCTGACATGTAGTGTAAAGCGCTTTGAGTGGTCGGAAGACTAGAAAAGCGCTATATGAATGCAAGTCCATTTACCATTTAACTATTTTGACAATCAACTATGCGGTTTGAGGTTGTTTTGGGGTTTTTTTTAAGTCAAAATTCTCTTATTCCAGCTTCTTAAATGTGAATATTTTCTGGTTTCTTTACTCCTCTGTGACAGTAAACTGAATGTCTTTGAGCTGCGGACAAAACAAGGCATTTGAGGATGTCATCTTGGGCTTTGGGAAACATTGATTGACATTTTTTGGTCACCGTTTTGAAAAAACGTATCGATTAATCGAGAAAATAATCGATTAATTAATTAATCTATAATGAAAATAATCGTTAGTTGAAGCCTTGGTAATATCATCAAACTCCTGAAAACAGGAGAAACGAGTGGAGAAATGCTCACAGATAATTAAGAATCGCTTCAGAATTATCAGGTAGTAACTTTGAGAAGGAGCTATTGATTAGAGAGTCTCATGTGGGCCATCTGTCTCCTGATTGTCTGGATTAATTGCTTTACTTCGTGGACCGGAGTCATTGATATGTTGACAGCTGACAGCTCAGCCTTTGATAACTATGAGTGACCCCCACCCTAATTGGTAATTTTAAATGTTTCATGGCCTCCATTTAATGCTAAAATAAATGTATTTGATTTTTATATTATAGTATATTTTGCAGTAAATATTCTAGGGTTTTGTTGAAATCTACCATAAAGCTGAATGTGTGTCTTTGCATGCCCTGTGTTGATGATGAGCTGCATCAGTAGCAGAGTAAACAAGATGTTGCACCTGGCACACATATTGAAATATGACTTGAATTAATTTGGTTTCATTTCTCTCACGTCCCAGGTGGTGAAAACAGAAATATAGCATGCATTCAGGGGTTTAATACAGCAGATGCATTGCATTTTGCTAGCTGTAATGGTCCAGACTGAGAACATCCTGAAGCAGAAGTGCAAACGTTTCCATTTATTTTGCTTTTTAACGTGATACAAAACCTTTTACTGACGCATTGCGTTGGTTTGGATTGCCGTAGCAGTCTCTAAACCAATGCAATATTTATTGTGTTCTCTGTTTGCCAGGATCAGAAAGTGTGAGCCATACTGTCAGGATGCTTTAATGTTTAATTGACCATTAGGAATCAAGTTTTGTAAAGTATGTGGTGTCCGTTTTAAAGTGCCACTCTAGATTAAGCATATCATTTCAAGTTTTCTCTAATATAACTCAGCGGAGGCTAGAGGTGAAATTGTGACCACAAGGTTGCTGATCTCATCCACTGGGCCAGGAAGAAACTAAACCGGTTGTCTTAATGAAGAAAAAGCAACGATTGGCCAGTATGCAATATGTTCTTTTACATTTACATTGTCTGTCTATATTTTAAACATTCATTAGAACCAAAAGAGACCCAAGACAAAGCTTTAAATCCAGGTTTAAGTCCTTTGAGCTCACCCTTATGAATAATTAAGAAACCCACAATGGCAAGGTGCCCCAGTTCGATCTCAAGCTAATGAATCCGTCACTAATGACTCACTTAGCTCATCAGGCTTGACATCAGTAGACCCAACATTTAACCAACAACACTTCAGCATGACTCTGTTAGCTTCGGGTGTTAGCTGCTGGAGGTGTCAAAGCTCCTCTTCTGCAACTCTTATTTCCCCAGAGGAGTCGGTTTTATTATCCTGCTTGTCTCATTCTTAAAAAATATTGGGACTTTAACAGGCCGGAGGTTAGATTGACTGACCTAAACTTGTTTTTACTGCATTTTAATCCCTGTTTTCTTTGGGTGGGTTTATCTCATCTGTTAGACGTGTCATTATTAGTCGAGGGTAATTTGCGGGTGCTTAATGCTGGCCCTGTTTTTAGTTGCTTCTCGGTCTGTCACGATGTACAGCAGAGTGAGTTTTTAACAATCTACGTGCTATTTGGACACAACCCTCACCCTCCAGCCAATACATCAGCTGCTGGGATTCTTTCCAAACAAGTCAAAGAAGCAGCCAAATTAGTCCTTATACAAGATTGAATGAGATCAATTGTGGAAGAAATTAGTGTCAGGGGAAAGTGTCCTACATCATCATTACTCTCCACAGAGCTCTAGCAACCGATACAACATCACTAAGAGAAATCAAATCACTTAAAACTGAATGTAATTTCCATCATTTTCAAATAGAGCTGCAACGATTAATCGATTAGTTGTCAACTGTTAAATTGATCGCCAACTATTTTGATAATCAATTAATTGGTTTGAAGTTGTTTTTGTTTTTTTTAAAGTCTAAATTCTCTGATTCCAGCTTCTTAAATATGAATATTTTCTGCTTTCTTTCCTCCCCTATGACAGTGAACTGAATATGTTTGAGTTGTGGACAAAACAAGACATTTGAGGACATCATCTTGGGCTTTGGGAAACACTGATCAACGTTTTATTGACCAAACAACTAACCGATCAATCGAGAAAATAATCGTTAGTTGCAGTTTCAAATACTAGTTTCAAATATCAAAACTATTCTTGGCACACATATTTTAAATTTGCAGATAGCTGCTATATCCTCAGATGCTTTGAGCTAAATGCTACTGCTAGCATGATAACATCTCATAATGACAATGCAAGCATGTTGATGTTTAGCAGCTCTGATGTTCACAACGTTCATCATCTTAGTTTAGCTTGTTAGCATGCTAACATTTGCTAAAGAGCATCACACAAACAGAATATTATTAGATTTTCAGGTATTTGGCGATAAACCAAAGTATTGGACAAAAAACTAAATTTTGAACTGAAGATGGCACTAAGTGGAAAAATCAAAGGATCATTGAAGTTATTTGCTACAACTCATCCTGAGGGGGAACATGTCTGTACCAAATATAACCGTGATCCATCCAATAGTTGTTGAGATATTTCAGTCTGGAACAAAGTAGCGGATCGACCGATAGACGGACATAACCATCCAGAGAAAAAGGCTAACCACCTTAGACTGTTGTCATTGTTAAGACCATAACCATGCGCTCTGATGGCTATTAATATCATTAGCTGGTTATAAGCAGATTAATGAGTCAATGCGGTGGAGCTGGAGAAGCAGGCAGCAGGATATGAGCTGGCTGGTGAGCTGAGAGAGATAGGTCCAGGTATGTTTAGCCTAGAGCTTAGCACAGAAATGTGAAGCGGGAAAAAGCTAGGTTGAAATTGTGTTTGTATATGGCAGCAACATTTGCCGACTCACGACTTTAAAATGATCAGACCAGCTACATTATTTCCTGCGTTAGGGCCTACTGAGGTTGTGTGTTGGTCCCCAAAGTATTGAGTAATATCATACGTGACTGTATTGCTGGTAATTATCTCTTCCTGTGTTGGTGATGTAGATTACATGACCCTCATCTTCACATAATGAGAGGGATTCATCACTGCAGCAAAATACCTGACTGCGAAGAAGAGTCCAAATGTACTTGATAGAATTAATGCAGCACTCAAAAAGTCAAAAAGCTGCTACTAGAGATGTTGTTGCCACCCCCTAACGGAGAGGTCACAGTATAAATATTGGTTCCTGGCAAACCAGAACATTGTTCATAAAACTGTGGGCAGCAACTCTCAGCCCTCAAGCTCATACAAGCTGATTATACACTACCTGGACAGCACAAACTGGCAGGGAGCCAAACTAAACAAGTGGCTGGTGAAGATAGTAGAATATGAAACCAGACAAAAGACTCTCAGGAGTTGGCAGACCAAACCAGAGCGAAATTGTCAGCAAATGTTTAGTTTGCATTTGACTGAGCGCGAGAAAGAGGATTCCAATGCAATGCTCATTCTGTGCTTCAGATTATTTCGGGAGGTCTTTCTGCTGCTTTACTGAAATCATTCAAGACCTTGTTAATCATTCTCTTACTGATGTTTTTCACCACATCTGTTGTCCATTTTTCTGTTCAAAATGTACCTTTAAGGGAGATTAGTCAAGTATTTAATACTCTTATCAACATGGGAGTGGGCAAATATGCTTGCTTTATGCAAATGTATGTATATATGTATTATTGAAAATCAATTAACAACACAAAACAATGACAAATATTGTCCAGAAACTAGGGATGTTAATGATTTTACCGTTAACCGACATTAAGAATTTTAACTGATTAACGCTATCAATCATCCAACATCATAACAATACCTCTTTGTGCAACCTGAGCCATGAATCTTTGCAAGTAAACTATTATTTAACAATCAATAGTCTTTTTGAGAATCGATAGAGTATCATATAACATAATATAGTGGCACTCAGGTGCATCAATATTTTCTTAAACCCCAACATTTGATGGGCTGTCATTTTGATAATGTATCTGTTGCGCTCAATACAAGTCAACAGGGTTTGGACCAAAAATGTATTAATTATGATAAGCGTTGAAATTATTTTGGTCAATATGAGACGGTGAGATGGGCTGGAACATTTTGTTCTTGCAAAGAGTGCGAGCCAAGAGTTTGAAAAGTGAAAAATCACATCAAGATTGATATAAATACATTCAAACACACACACACAATATATCAGTTTAGGATAGTGGATGCTCCTTTTTTTTTTTCCTGTCATCCATTGCTGTCTCTTCCAAGCTTGCAATAAATCTGTTTTGGCGGGACAGACTATGGATGACTCAGAGTCGGTCCACCTACTTACATCACACAGCCATGCATCACATGTGAAAAAAAAACATTTGGCTCTGCAGCTGTAACCCCGTTGACAGCAAGCTATCAAGTAATACAGAAAGGCTCCAGCTGAGTGGATGCAAACTGTCGCTGTATTTCAGAGTCGGCCGTTGCGGGAACCTGGCAGCGTCCCGCCATTGACTGATGTTATAACCATGAGGGGGCTTTCAAGAAAATGAAGTTTCAGAGCCAGAACATACAGGCACTGATGGATTGCTCTCAACTTTCCACCTTTATGGACATCAGGGCAGGGGGCTCCTTCCTCTTCCTCGTCCTTGTTACTCAACGCACGACATGGTTCGATAAAAGGTCAGTCTGAAGTCTCACTAATCAAGAGTGGCACGTGTCTCTTTTCTGCCATACATTTGGATCCCAAAGCAAAATGCTGTGCTCCAAAGTGATGATGTAAACTCTCCGCCATAAACCCATAAACATAATGTTCTGCAGAGCAGCAGCATAAAGTAAACAGCAGCTGTCTGGGACATGTGACTGAGCGGCCGCCACACACAGGGAACAAGCTATATCATGATTGATAAGCCCAAACATCGCCATAATTGAACACTGTGTGCCAGCCAGGCATATCAGCTCCAAACAAAACATCCGTACATACTTCATGCACGAATAAATGTCACACACACACGACTCCCGTTCATTCGTTCACTCGCTGTCTGAATTCCCTTACTGCTTTCTTTTTGCCATTTCTACAGCTTTCCCTTCTTTTTGTGGCCAACAGAAATCCCTTACGCAACAAAAAAGCCTGTCTCGATATATCATCTGACTTCATCATCATGCTAATAACGTAGCCAGTGTAACACGTGGTGGACAGCTGGTACAGCTACCAGTCCAAATTCAGCCAGTTTACGCCCCCACCCCCCTCTCCCCTTCCCTCTGTCAGCTGGGTACCATTCCCCTGTTTCATCTCATTATGTAATTCTTGCTATAAATATGCTTCATGGTGATACCGGGTTTTTCCGAGAGACAGATATAAGATAATTCATGCTAATCTAATTCTGAACAAAGTTTCCTACACTGATAAAAATGGGTTTTTTTGGCCTATAAATATAGATATAAAACTAGAAATTTTTATTGCAGTGCTTTTACTCAAAATGTCACCTTTTATTTAATGTGTTACTTTTGTTTGTGTTTAATTTTGTATCCTTATTTTGAAGCTGTTGCTTAATCCTGGCTTGCACCAGTGTTTCTAAACATAATAAAGGTGCTGTTGTGCGTTTCATGTTTTATAATAGCCTTATTTACAGTTTATTTCAATAAAAAGCTCATAATAAAACAAATACATACTAGAGTATGTTAAAGGTAGATGGGATATTATGTAAATATTACTTAAATATTTCTCAAATTAAAGTAAAGAAAAGCAAGTAAAAAAAAAAAGTTAGTAGTCTAGGTAAAAATGACTATGCAATAGTGAGTAAAATGTAGTAACAAAGACAGAAAATTGCTAGTAAAAGTTACTTGAGTACCTTTGATAGAAGCACTTCTTAACTCTAAGTAGAGTTCATTTGAAATATCATCTGTAAAATCTGCTGAGAATTATTTCTGTGTGGAAATTGTTACCTAGCTTTTTCTAAGTAAATTTCACTCCACATTTTTTGCAGTGTACAAGCTAAAAAAAAGGGTGATTCAGTTGTTATATGTATTTTATATGGCGCTATGATTTGATAGAGGGACTTAATGTATTTATTTAAACATAATATAGTCTCATATAAAGTGGCTTGAAACTGAATCCTCATAATAATAAGATTATAAAGTAAGGTCATACTATATATATTCTGTCATTTAAGAGCACACACAGGATCAGTTCATTCTGAGAGGTTAGCTAAAGGCTAATGCATATATACACAACATGCAGGCTACAGTTCCTGATCAGATCAGAGATTTATGTATGATATTTGGCCACTTAGGGCCCACATTATTATTGTCACATTATTTTCATTTCATTGCCAATAAATGCATTGTTATTATAAAAAATATGGATTATAGACACTTTAAGGTACCTGCATTAGCTCATGATAAGCGAAATGGGGCAGCCGGTGCAGAGTGGTCGTCCTTTAACCGCAAGGTTGGTGGTCCGATCCCCGTCTCCAACTGTCTACATGTCCAAGTGTCCTTGAGCGAGACACTGAACCCCAAGTTGCTCCCCGGACGCTTCACAGCAGCCCACTGCTCCTAAGGATGGGTTAAATGCAGAGGTCAAATTTCATGTACTGTATGTACCTGTATGTATATGTAGAAGTTTATGTTTAAAAAATACTGGCTGGAAAAACAAACAATCATTAGGGAGGCACCGATCTGACTTTTTCAGTCCCGATACAGATACGATACCTGGGCTTTGGGTATCGGCCGATACAGAGTACCGATCCAATTCCAATGTTTAATCAATCAGCTGTATGCCTCAGGCTTGACTTCAATATAGCATTTATTAGTTATAAATGTATTGAATTGAAATTGTATTATTAAAACAATAAATTGTATACCAGCAACTTGGTAAAAAATATTCAAAATTACCAGGTATTATAATTCCTAATAAGTGTAAAACTTTTTAACGCAGCAACAATTTGGTTAAAACTTGAACAGGAATTAAAATTCCAATATGTAATTTTCATAGTAAATAAACATAGAATTGAATTGAATAGATCGGCCCCATTCTCACCGATACCCGATCCAGCTATTTGATCCGGTATCGGTATCGGTGCATCCCTAACCATCATACAATTCTAAATTAAAATACATGCCATAAGACAGGATAAAGATGAGCATAGGCACAATACAAAATCTAGTCTATAGTACAAGAGTCAATCTAAATGTCCATATGGTTGGAGGAATATGTTCCATGCAGTCTAACTCTATGAGCTAGAATCATTCACGATTCTTCTGGAAAGGTGGGCAGAAGCTCTCGAGTTTCACAGTGCCACTTCTTTCTGTCTGCGAGATGGGGATGTGTTTACAAGTGCAACCAGGGCACCTGACACTTTGTGTGTAACACTAGAACAGTACCCACAACGCTCACACCAGCGCTGCAGGAGAAGATTTGATCACAGACACCTCAAGTGCAAAGAAAGGACAATCCATCTGAGCTGAGAGACTAAAGCTCTGGGATTATCAGGTTGTATTCTATCATTTATATTTACTCTGATCTAGTGTTTGTCTATATGCCCAAAGAAGTGCCGACCGCGGTGCACATCTGTATATTTGGTCAGTACTGACAAGACAGTTTTATATGACTAAATGGGCCAAATGCTTAAAAACTGAACAATTCCACCAACATCCACTGTAAACACAAAATCACCAATCATGCAATGTGAGAATTCTTCACTGTATTTTTTCTGTGTCTTGCTGAACATAAACAAGAACGTCACAGGCATGGGGGAGAATTGGTTACATTTGCAGGTTTTTTAGATCATACACGAGGCACACTTCGCTGTATGATTAATATTGCAGTTAACCAAGACGCTGAAGATAAATCACGGGCGCTGCTTAAAATATAATCTTCAAGGCTTTGATGTTAGCACAACTGTATACAAGGACTTTTATGTAGGTCAGGTTAAGAAAATGAATTTTCCTGGATATCTAACATACAATATGAAATCAGATATGGAGTAATAAAGTGGAATTATATTCTCTGTATAATTGTATTCTTACAAAATAACGTAACCCAATTTATCAGGCAAGGTTTGCACCTTTGCACTGTATAGGTAGTTCAGCAGGCTGGAATATATACAGTAAGTAAGTAAATGTTAAAGGTACAGTGTGTAGGATTTGGTGGCGTCTTGTGGTGTGGTTGCAATAAATTCATAGTTACGTTATTATAAAAAATATAATATGCATTTCTAGGGGGTTCAGTGACCCACCCACCCCCCCTGAACCATCGCAAACTGCGCCTGTGCTCTAGAGCCAGTGTTTGGTTTGTCTCTAACTCCATGAAGATGACCCGCTCCCTGTGTAAATATGAAGTGATCACTCTAAGCTAACGAAAACACAATGATTCTCGATTTCAGATGATTATACACTAATGAAAACATGAATATTATGAATATTATATTCCATGTCTGCGCAAATAGATTCTCCAAAATGTTACACGCTGTTCCTTTAAGTACTGATGCAGAGGTGCCATCACATTTATTGTACCAACAGTAACCTCGCTCCACCCACGTTCACTTCTTAGGCTACATGTTTTCTAGCACTTGCCCGCTCTATGCACACACACACACACACACACACACACACAGACACATATATATGCAGTAGTGCTGGTAATGTTTGGTTGGTGTATTAACAGCACACTCAAGTGTATATACAGCCCATCTCAAGCCCTCTTGGCAATCACCGCTCTTTCCTGCACTTCAGGCTAATGCCCCGATGCTGCAGCCACTTGTGCATTCTGTACCGACACTCACTGAAGACCCCTTTCATCTGCCTGAGATGCCTTTGTGTGCATGAGACATGCATATTTCAGCCTTTTCATTAAACCATTAGCCAAATATATTTCACAAACAATGTATAGTATATTCAGGCCAGCAGACTGTTTTGTTTTTTCCCTCTGAGTAGTAAGACTATTCAAATGCACATCAGACCACCACTGCGACTAACATCAAAGTATATCCTGGTTACATTAAAATTCCCCTTCAAAGCTAGTTGAATTTGGATTTAGAATTAATTGAATTAGAGCAAACTGGTTTGTTTGTTTTACTGCATGCATGTTCTGCAGGTTCTTCGGAGATGCTGAGGTGTTTTCACAGCACAGAGGAGGCTGTATTTCAGCTGCAGTGATGTATGTATTCATGCAGTATACTGTCCGCTCTCTCTGTGTTTGTCACACATTCTGTATAGGTACTGTATGTGTTTACATAGTGTACACAGGCTGCATTGCAGCACTCTACTGCCTCCTCCCCATCAGAGTCTTTGATATTCACTTCAAGCAAGGTGTTCATTCCTTCATTTTATGTTCTGTGGTAACTCTCTCATGTGTTATTTTCTTTAGACTTTTCATTCCTATTGATACACAAAATTGATTCTAAAAAACACTGTATTGATTTTTAATTAATAGTTTACATGCATTGCTTACAGTAAAGCTATATATTACAATATATTGTATCGTAACCAGTCCACCGTAGGCTTGCGGCAGTAGTCGGTGTTACCAGTGTTACACTGTGGTCGGGTATACACTGATTACATTACTTGCCCACCGCTCCCACCGTTGTTTTGCTTTTTTTTATAGAAATAAAACCCATTTATTTAATTTTTGCGTTTCAGCGCCATGCTATCAATACATAGTCAGACGATGGACGCTACAAACTAGAGATACACCGATCCGACTTTTTAAGTCCCGATACCGATACAGATACCTGGGTTTTGGGTACCGATCCAATACCAGTGTTTCATTAATAAGCTGTATGCCTCGCTGTGTGGAAGTGACTGGGATCGTTATTTTATGTGTAACAATAATAACAGGCAACATTAGGCTAAACTTAAACGTTATTTTTCCTAACTTTGTAAAGCAAAATATAACAAATAAATAAAAAAGAATTATTTTATTTGCACAAATTAAATTTTGATGTATTATTAAAATAATAAATCGTACACCAGCAACTTGGTAAAACATCTTCAAAAATAATAGAATTTGTATTTTTCATTAAAATAACAAATCATAAACCAACAACTTGGTTAAAAAGTCTTCAAAATTAACAGAAAATACAATTCAGTTGTAAACCTTTTTTAATAGCAGCAAAAAAATTGGTCAAAATTTGAAAAGTGGAACGGTGAACGGTGGAAACCTGCAGCCTCGCAGCAATAGCTGAACCGGAGAGGCCAGACACAGCCACGTAACGCTAAAGATCAAAGTAAGCGCTCTACATATATTGAGCGGCATCTTTTCTTGTAAAATGTCTAGTGTGATCAGTAAAACCGGTGTTGTCACCACTATATTAACCGGTGGGAAAATTTCCTCAACGTCACATTCCTAAATCATGACACGTATCGCATCGCCAGATTCTAGCACTACACAGCCCTAGTATTGATTGTCCCTCTTTACCCATCATGCTTTCAGTTTGCATCTCAAAAGAGCTCTGCACACATGATAAAGTGATGTTTTGCTAATTTATTTATTTATGCATGAGGATGTGAAAATCATGGATCAAGAGGGGAGATGTCTTTGAGGTGATTAACTTGACAGAGAAGTGAACGGTGCGGATTGTAAAGGAATATAAATGATGAGAAAGGTTGACACACAGCTATTTCGGTCTGTGTGATCGCGCTGCAGACACAGTTTGGCAGCTGCACCTTGAAAGTTGATGTATGTGTGTGAATGTATGTTTTAGTGTGTAGCATACTGTTTGAGGGTCTGTGCATGCACATGCATTATCCCAGGTGTCAGGTTTATACTGTATGATACAGCCCTACTTTGTTTGGTATTTTAAGCTCGCAGGGAGCTTAACTAGGTCCCTCACCAACGCATCCCGCCCTTCCCTTTCTCCTGTGTCATCATCTCCTGTGTCCCGACCCTACAGTATGGGAGTATAGGGTTGTGTGTGTGTTATGGTGGATATATGGGCTTGTGTTGTCCCAGAAAATGTATCTCTGAGGGTCTTAAAACCAGATAATATTCAGAGACACATCAAAGCATTGCCTCATTTATTTCTGCTGCCAAGCTGTTTTTTTTTTTTTTTTTTTTTTAAATGTCCAAGCCACCGAACAAAAGTACTAAAAGTATTCATTCGTATAACACGCCACCTCCTGTGCTTGGAAATATTTGTACATCACTAATCCTGCAAAAATAGTTCAGCCTAAACCAGCTTGTACATTTATATGTCTCTTTTTTTTGACTAATAATCATGGTCAAGCTCATCAGACAACAACATGGCCAGATGGCGTGCGCCAGATGTTCATGATTACTGAGAATACAAAATGATTCCCGATTTCAACATCATTAGCAAATAAAAAATGAGAGAGACAGAGAGAGAAAGAGGGGGTAGCTGGGTGAGAGAAATTCCTGTCTCTGGCTCTGAATCAACAAAGCGAATAGGAATACCCTTCATGTTTTGATCCCATAGGGGGGAGAGATGAAGGGGCTAGCTGGTATTGATGTAATCACCACTGCTTTATAAAAAAAAAAAGACAGGCTGGTCTCGCAAGGTTGCCCAGATGCTGTTGCGTAATAGCTCATTGAAAATTAAAGCTCTGTTGTTTAGTATTGGCTTCCAACCTCTGGGAGCAGCCGGCCAGCTTTGGCTGTATGAAGCTGAGCCGATGCCCATTGCCAGTCGCAGGAGGTAAAGCCGCAGCCATTGATGATGAACTGTCTGTAAGCCGGAGGATGGAAGGACACTCTGCTGTGCAACGTTTGTAAGCCCCGTGATATTAGACAACTATAGCTCCAGCTTCATACACATTTAGCAGATGATGTATCATATAACGTGGATTTAAATGAATAAAAGAGGATACGCTGAGCCTGAGGGGGTATTTTGTGTCAGTTGCATGCAGGATTTCATTGACACTGATTAGAAAATGGTGAGACCATTGTTGCTTATTGGCTAGACTCACTTTTGCTTACACAAGTAGCTTGAGAAATGGATGGGTAACATGTAATGTGAAATAAAAATCTGATGGGAAATGATATTAAGTATGCTGGGACAATGACACGATCACAAAGTCTGCCACTAGGGATGCACTAGGGATCTGACTTTTCCGATTAATCGATTAGCTGTCAACTACTGAATTAATCAACACTATTTTAATAATCGATTCATTGGTTTGAGTCATTTTTTAAGAAGAAAAAGTCTACGTTCTCTGATTCCAGCTTCTTAAATGTGAATATTTTCTGGTTTCTTTACTCTTCTATGACAGTAAACTGAATATCTTTGGGTTGTGGACAAAACAAGACATTTGAGGACGTCATCTCGGGCTTTGGGAAACACTGATCGCCATTTTTCACCATTTCCTGACTTTCAACAACTAATTGAGAAAATAATCGACAGATTAATCAACAATGAAAATAATTGTTAGTTGCAGCACTAGTTGAGATATTTCAATTAAATCAAAAATGTCAACCTGCTTGTGGCACTATAGAGGAAAAGTCAGGGGATCACCAAGTCATGCAGGATGCATCGTCTGGAAAGCATGAAAGTCTGTACACAATGTTGTAGTAGTAGATGTTGAGATATTTCACTGAAAAAGTGTAAACTTTGAGCTGCTGTTGATGCTAGAGGAAATGTCAGATGATCACTGAATGTCATTCAAATTTACCCTCATGAGACCTCAAATGTCAATCCATCCAACAGTTGCTGAGATATCAGTCAGGACCAAAGTGATGGACAGACCGACACACATCTCTAGAGCCACACTAAACCAAAACTTAAAAATAGCAAACAATTTAAAACCTAACCCAATAAATTAAACAGGTGCACCTGATACAAGTGTTTTAGAGTCCTCTTTTGATTAATTCCAGAAAGGTCCAGTTGTATGAGGAGATTGTGTTGCCCCTTCAGACACTGTTGCATTATTAATCACAGCAGTCTCACCATGGTTCCCACCTAATGCCACTTAAATCCTCCTTAAGTCCCACAACTCAACATTTACCTCCACGGCCATCCGAGGGGAAGTACAACGACAGAGCGGGTTGGTGAAAGGTTGCTATCATGATAGCAACATCTGCTGAGTCATACTAAAATAATAAAACAGGAATACATTCAGGCTATTTATTCAGGGCTTTTCTAAACCAATTAAACAAGAAACATACTGGAGTAGTGGATAAATCAGGAGATGATACAACAATAAATTACAGCAAAAATAAAAAATGCAATTATCTTTGCCCTTCTCAGATGATTGACTGATTCAAACAGTGCTTTATAGAAAAAAAATATGTAGAAAGAAGCGATTAGATGCAGATTTGCATAAAGACATGTCTCCAAACTTCTACTTTAAACAAACCGGTAATAGTAATAACGCTTTGCCGAAGAGTTGCTGTGTAGTTGGTTGCAATAAATCCCAAATCTCTGATTTGTTCCCCTGCCATGTCCTAAAAAAGATCTAATAGAGGGGATTTATGGCTCCAAACTATAGACCAGACCAGCATGTCATCATCTCCGAGGCTGCTCTCCCTTTTGTGGGAAAAGAAACTCGCTGTCACAGGAGAGAAAATGGAAAATGATGAAAAGCTGTTGTGTAGCAGGTTAACCGGAGCTTTCACACTGACATTTGAGGCACATACGATACGTGAATATTCACTGTCAGTGAGGTAAATGGCTAAAAGATGCTGGTGACAGTGACTAGCATGACTAGCTAACGTTAGCTTGAGTGTGAGGCTGCTGTCATACTTTAACGTTATAGCAGCATCAGACTGTCGTCTCCAACTAAATCACAGCCTATAGATCAAACAGTTGGCTATTTACAGGCTGGTTATTTACAGACAACACTTAGCCAAACAGGATTCTGTCAAATATGTAGAGATGATGCTGGATAAGCAATATACGGCCCCTGTGTTGGGCAGGGGAAGACTGGAGGGACATGGTGACAATCAACCTTAATTTATTAAGGTATCGTGAACGCTCAGGTTCAGGCAAGATCGCAAAATAATTATTAGACATGTGTATAAAACAAACGTTTGTTTAACAAGAAATGAATGCATACAAACTTGTTGAAATTACAATCCAAACACACGTCACATTGCATTGATATCTATGGTTTTCTTTCCCCCAAAAGGGGGCGCGATCTTGTTTTTTTTTTGTGAAGTACCCGTATGTGCCAGTCTAGGGTAGGTGTTCATTGCTAGCTAACGTCTGGGGCAAGTACACACAAAAGGTTCAGCGATCAAATTCACGACACAAAGCAAAAATGAGCTTTGCATTCTGTGTGCACACACCTTTAGTCTTGTTTAGCTCTTAGCCAGGCTAGCCGTTTCCCCCTGCTTCCAGTGTTTGTGCTTAGCTAAGCTAACCGCCTTCTGACTGTAGCTTCATATTAACGGACAGATACGGGAGCGGCATCGATCAACTGCTGTAACTAAGTGTATTTCCCAAAATGTCAAACTATTCTGTAAAGGTTTTTCTCATAAGCTGTGCAGGCTGTTACTGTAAATCCTGATACTTCCAAGAACTCACATCATAGCAAACCATAAATCAGACTTAAAGCCTGTCACCACGTCCTCGACTCCTTCCTGTTGTCTATCTGGCACACAATCACAACAGCCTGAATGTCACTTGGCAGGCAGGCAAGCACGTCCGTATCACATCACCGACTGAAATTGTACCAGAGTCTTAAGTGTCTCCGAGGTACATGGGTCACACACTGCCTGTCCTGTCCTGTAATAAGAGAAGAGCGGGTGCCAGCCAGGATACTCAAAACAAGCCCTGAGCAGCCCAGGCACACATCACATCACCGCGTTACCTCAGCAGTCCACTGACCCGCGCCCAAGTGCCCTTGTTTTCACAGCAGCCCTCATCCATTCACTGTCTAGGTGAAATGAGCTCCTCTGATTTTGGAGGGGAGCGGGAGGAGGAGGAGGAGGAGGAGGAGGAGGAGGAGGAGGTTGGGGCTGGGATCAGGTGACCAGTCGCATTCCTGTGTTGCCTCGGTGAGACTATGTAGGTCACACCCTCCATTGACTAATTAAAAATTCAGGATGGAGAGACCTGCTTCATTCACCGGGGAGGCATGACAAATATTTCACAAGGAATAATACACAAAATCTCAATCGTTTTGCAAAAATGAAACTGAAACTATATGGTCATGACACCAAACACGACAGGTGACCAAATTTGTCAAACCGTGGAGCTCAGTTTAGAAAACCACTGTTACCTTAACAATCACTTAGTGTACAAGTACTTCATTATCTTCTACTTGTATTCCCCTTTAGTTTCCCACATTATAAGAGTTAAAAGGTATGAAAAATAAGACATGAAAAATGGGCAAATATGCTGCTTTATGCAAACATATGGATATATTTATTATTGGAAATCAATTACCAACACAAAACAATGACAAATATTGTCCAGAAACCCTCACAGGTACTGCATTTAGCATAAAAAATATGCTCAAATCATAACATGGCAAACTGCAGCCCAACAGGCAATAACAGCTGTCAGTGTGTCAGTGTGCTGACTTGACTATGACTTGCCCCAAACTGCATGCGATTACCATAAAGTGGGCATGTCTGTAAAGGGGAGACTCGTGGGTACCCATAGAACCCATTTTCATTCACATATCTTGAGGTCAGAGGTCAAGGGACCCCTTTGAAAATGGCCATGACAGTTTTTCCGCGCCAAAATTTAGCGCAAGCTGGTCTGACATGGTTGGTACCACTGGATTCCTTAGATTTTCTAGTTTTACGTGATGCCAGTATCTTCACTCTAGCTTTAAAACTGATCCCGATACAAATTAAAAATTGTAAGTTGCGTTGATGCATTAAAGAAATTAGTGTTGCGTTAACGTATTATTATCACATTCACTTTGACAGCCCTAGTTGGAACATTAAAGTGATTAACACATTAATGCATCAATAATAATAATAATGCAATAATACAATACACATCATTCTGATTATTATTATATTTCTACGCTGTGGTATTGCTACTTTTACCTAAGTAAAAGATCTGAGTACTTCTTCCACCACTGATTAAAAGGACTTTATAACAAAACTGGTACTTTTTTGTTATTGTCGAAATGACAATTGAGTCTATAGAAAAATGCAAATAAATGATCTGTTTACCTGCTTCTCTCTCCATAACCAGCCTCTAATGAGAGCTGAAGAACAATAGAGTGTGTGTGGGGGGAGAAAAGAGAGATAGAAATAGGCTATTTTATTCGAATGACTTTGCAGTGTAATTTTATTTGGACATCGATAAGATAATAACATGTTCAGTGAAGCAAGCTCAATTCTGTTTTTTAAGCCTGGGGTTATTTTTTTCGTGGCAAACACTTGGAGATTTTAAATGTTTATGAAATAGAAGAGGATAACTGTGAACATGTTGACATTCTACTGTGTTAATGCATGAATCTGTTCACAACCAAAAAAACAGGAGAAAGAGGGGAAACTGTTAGTTGAAAAAAAAAAAAAGGGAAATTTGATTTAGATTATTGCACCCATTACAAGCACCTAAATGCAGAAAGACCATAACACATTAGGTTGATTACATTGTTAAGTCATTCTACAATATACTGTATAGTATGGATGGGCAGGATTCAATTTGTGCACTATAGTTATTGTACAATATTTCTTGTACAAGCTGTGTGTGACATTATTTTGCGTGAGATTGAAATAGCTGACACACTGTGCAATTACTCAGTTGATTAAACCACAGTTACATGTATTGAAGAAGTCTACCTTATTCAGATGGACAGGGGCCCTGGAGCATGCCAGGGATTAATGACATTTACTGTTTAAGGGCCCCGACTGAGCTGTTAGCTTGCTAGCAGAGCCCTTGCTCATGCCATTTAAAGGAATATTTCAATACTTTGGGAAATAATCAGAAGATAAGGTTGATACCACTCTCTTATCAGAGTGTTAAATATGAAGCTACAGCCAGCAGCCTGTTAGCTTAGCTTAGCATAAAGACTGAAAGCAGCTAGCCTTTAGGATTTCCACCAGTTGACTTCCCACCGGACCTAATCATCAGGGAATTATGTATTTTTCAGATGCTTTTAAACTTAATTGTGTTATACAGGTAGCAAAATCCTTTAAGGAAAAACTCAGTGCGTATGTTGTGCGACAAACGTTAGCAAGTAACGGTGTGTGTGGTCAAGAGAGAGAGAGAGAGAGAGACAGAGAGACATATTTGATCAGCGCTGCCTAGTTTGACCGTTTGGTCGGAGTTCGCGAGTGATTGACAGCTGGCTCTCATAGACAGCAGATGGACAGCAGACCTCAGGTCAGCTCTTACTGCATGTTTTCCTCGGGTCTATGAAATCTTGCAGATGCCGTTAGGAGCACTAGAGGACACACAGGCACATGATTTTTTTCAGGTTACCTGTTTCATGTACTTCACGATATAGTGACCGTTTTATAAAAATAACTTTTTTTTAAATCATATTTATTCCAATCTCGCCTACTTCAGCTTGAAGCATTGACCTTGAATGGTTACGGTTAGGCATTGACCTTGAATGGTTAAGGTTAGGCATTGACCTTGAATGGTTAAGGTTAGGCATTGACCTTGAATAGGTTAGGCATTGACCTTGTATAATTAAGGTTAGGCAGTGACCTCGAAACATTAAGGTTAGGCATAAACCTTGAATTGTTAAGGTTAGTCATTGATCTCGAACGATTAAGGTTAGGCATTGGCCTCCAATAGGTTAGGCATTGACCTTGAATGGTTAAGGTTAGGATAGATCGTTGGGCAGCGAGTCTAGCAAGAGTTTTTGCCAGATTTCTCAATTTGCAGGTTGCCTTTGAGACACCCCCGTTTCCAGGAAACCAGCAGAGACTCCAGGAAGTCACTGCTCCCGGACAAGAAATAGTGCAGCACATAACCCCATTTAAAACCACAACTTTGCATTTTTACAATTCGCTGATTGTACAGATTTAACAAATGTAGATATAGCGTGTTAATTAGTGACCTTTAGCTGTGCAGGTAGGGAGATTTTGTACCCTTTGGACTAGGGATGTTAATAATTAATCGTTTAACCGTTTTTGTTTAAATTTGTTTAAAAACAGTTAAATGGCTAAAAGAAATATTCAAAATTGAATAAAAAGCTGAGCAAAACTCAGAGGAGTGGCTTGTCACTTAAAGAAGAACAGCTGGTCCACCTTAACAGTCCACCTTAAGTGAACCTGAGCTGGCATTGCAAGATATAGGAGCTTGGCTTGGGTCTTGAGGAGTTATAACATTTATTCACTGACAAAAAAAAACTGTACACACACTGCACTGCTACTTTCACAGTATAACGTTACTGATAACTTTATACTCACTGTTGTCACACACACACACGCGGTCTGTTGGACAAGCGTTAACGTTAAGCAGGGCAGACAAACAGCTGACAACCTCACAGCTAAACCAATTGATCCGGTGCAGGCTTACTGGGGAAAGTGCCTCCATGTGTTCCCAACAATACTCACAGCATCGCGGCTGCTAACTCTCCCGGACGGGTGAACTGGGGACTCAGTTGTCTGTTTTGATAAATGATGGATTCAACCTGTTTGTGCATCAGCTTATCGTTGCAGCTGGGCAGCTTGTTAGGCACTAAAACCACAACCCTCCTGCATGAAACGCACTAATCTTGTTGGTTAATAATAGGTTAACGATCGGTTGGAAAATAAATTCAAAATTAGCGTCCCTACTTTGGACAGAGGAAGGCTAGCTGTTTCCAGACTTTATGCTCACCGCCTTCTGGCTGTATGTAACCAACATGAGAGTGGAAACAATCTTCTCATCTAATTTTTGGCAAGGAAACAAATACATGTTTTTCCTAAAATGTCACATTAATCCTTTAACATGGTAGCATCAAAGTGTCATACTGTACTCCTATGAAGAGTAGAATTATCTAGGCTTAGGAATGTGATATCTGCATGGCAAACCAAGGAAGACTCGTGAATTGCATGACCGTTAATTAAATTTATTTTTAACATGAAGCAGAGCTCATACTCACTTTCACTGAATACATGCTGCACTGCTACCACAATAGTTATGCCGAATTGCTTCCATGCAGTGCGCAAAATTATTATGTCACCCCCCCGCCCTCTCTCTCTCTCCACAGAGCTGCCTTAATTCATGCAGCTCACTTTATAACAAGCATGCCATCCTAAAGGATTGCTCCCTACTGTATGATGCAGGTCATGGATCATCCTGCAGTCTTGGCTTGACAAATCACATTTCTGTGATTTTTAATGTGTGAAAAAAAAGCTGGAAAATTCGGAGATACCCATGTGCCTCTTTGAAAGTGCTTTGAAAAACACTTTTTTTTTGTGAATTGCACCTGGGTTGAAACAAACCTAGGTGGCCTAGTTAGAGCGAGAGCAGTTCTTGCTTTTTTAACAAAGTTGCATGCGGGAAAAACTAAAGCCAGCTGCACACATTTGGCCATAACTAGAACATCTCAATCCAAAGAGATGCATGTGCTGTCATGTACTCCTGTTTTTGTAATTTTGACCACGTACTGTTTGTCATCCAGCATGTTGTCATCCATTTGTACAGGATCACATTAGCTGATTGGGAGAAACAGGGTGACAGAGATTAGCTGACAGTGATATGCATCATCAGCTACACAGGGCGCGTGTGTGTGCGTGTGTGTGTGTGTGTATGTGTGTGTGTGATCTCTGCTTATTCTCAATGTTGTCTTGAACTTGCTTTGTGCAGCGGTACATCTAAGTGCAACAACCAGACTGCCCTCCTGTGGGAATAGGATGTATTACATATTCATAACAGGTCTGTTCCCTCTTTGATAATGAAAGCTATAGAGCCAGTCTTACAGGAGGTCAACACTATTGATCTGCCACTCCTAATTACTATACAGTAAAGGCTTTGCAGCTGCAGGATTGTTATACCTGTCTATATAAGATATGAATTGCAAGGCCTTGAATAATGGAGTGCTACTCATTTATAAGAAGGTTTCCAGTCCTTCGGTGCTTTTGCACATTGAATCTGAATGGGAAAAAATAATCTAAAATGATACCACTGACAGAGAATATGTTCATTCAGATGCAGAAAGGATTTCATTTTTATTTTTTTTCAAACATGCAATTCCAGCCAGGATATTTTTGTTTGTGGTTGTATTTGTGTGGCTGGATATTCGTTAGGGTGAAATGTCTTTATTCCTTTGGGTTGCTTGAAAAAATTTGATAATTAATTCCTGACAATGACATATATATTTGACTTCAGGACATCTCTGACTACATATATGCTGAAAATCAAATATTCTAACTGTATTCATTTAGATATTGCACAAAATTAAAGTCTATAAAAGTGTATGATTCAACTTTTTCCCATGATCTAGTGATAAAAAAGTTAACAAAAATCGCAGTAAATCGTAATGTCGAACTACAATACTTTAAAATCGCAATACATATCAAATCGGCAACCAAGTATCGTGATAGTATCGAATCAGGAGATAGGTGTATCGTCCCAGCCCTAATATATATTGCAACTTAGTGTGTGTTAATGTCCTCTCCAGTCTCACTAAACACTGTCTTCACCCATTTGCAATAGGATTTATTATAATATACCTAAATTCACACCTGCTATAAACAGAAGACTCCTGTTTAATTCAGCTGTACAAAATATTTGAAACAAATTCTTGGCATCGTTTCTTTCTGCCTTGGCCTTTCTAAATGTTGTGTACTTGTTAAGTTGATGGATGGATGTTATATTTATATCTGGCGAGGGCTCTCATGAAAAAGCCCCCCTCTCTCAGCTGCAGGGCTGCTGACTGCAGGTTGAATTCTGCCTTACTGGCCACAGCGCACACAGGGAAACAGATGGGTAATAAGGTCACAGTAGACGCACCTCTCAGTAGCACAGACAAATTGCAGACGCACCAGCTGTGCTGACTCAGGACAACATTAGACTCAGGGGAATTGAATTAAGATCCCTTTTTGTAATAAGGGAAGTTGTTGCGCTGTGTGTTAAGCCCTATTTACCTTTCATTTTGGAGGCTATCAGGAAAAGTAAATGTACAAAAGAGGCCCTGAAAATCTATTTTTTCAATCAGCCTCTCTCATCTGAATGCGGGTTTTTCTACATTAACACTGTTTTCTGCAACAGTTTTTCATCTGAGAGGTGAGGTTATATAAAAATACGAGCACCACCAGCAGGTCAAAGTTTTCACATATTCAGTGATACATCTACTGGAAGGATTGGCACCACATTTTGTAAAGACATTCATGCATAGATAGATAGATAGATAGATAGATAGATAGATAGATAGATAGATAGATAGATAGATACTATAGGTAGACAGATAGATAGATAGATAGATAGATAGATAGATACTATAGGTAGACAGATAGATAGATAGATAGATAGACACTATAGGTAGATAGATAGATAGATAGATAGATAGATAGATAGATAGATAGATAGATAGATACTATAGGTAGACAGATAGATAGATA
>CAKAOI010051103.1:0-66771 GCA_916701655.1 Sebastiscus albofasciatus
TTTTCTCCTGTTTGTAGTAAAGCAGTGGAATAATATAACATTACACAATTTTGTTTTGGGTGGCCTTGCATATCCCCCTAAGAAAATATAAACAGCCGCTGTTCAGGGAATGCCCAAACATAATTCAATGCTTGAGGAGAGGTTTTTCCTTGCAGTTGCCATATTTTGCCATGACAAGTTCATGTCTCAGAAGGATCATGTTAGAGACACATTGGCTAGAACGTACAGTTGATTTACTCCACGAGTCGCTCAAAATGAGAGGAGCTTTTGTTGCTGGACATAGATTGAGGAAACAGGTAAGTATCAAGGCCAAACCCAGAAAAACAACTTGTTTTTGAGCTACCGTTTCTCGACGTCAAGGACAGAGGCATGTCTACAGTGCAGTAGTTTGTGATGGACAGTTTGAGAAAGTAAGCATGGGATGGATCATAAAATGACTGGAGACCTTGGAAGAAGAAACAAATCGATCATTATTAATTTGTCAGAGGTTTTTCTTTAGCACCAGTTTGCCAAGATTCATATTTCCAGTAAGGCCTGTGGAGTCTATAAGGCTCAGATGAGATCAGGATTTACATGCTATTTAAATGCACTCTTGTGTGTTACATTGCAATGCCCAGGAACAGCCAGCAGCCTAATAGGCAGTAAAACTAAGCCATTAGGAGGTGATATGCCACTCAGTGGGAAGAACATCAGTCAACTAGTGAAGGGGTCAAGTCAATAAATTATTTAAAAAGTGAGTGTCATTCATAGGTTACATAGAGAACAAATGCTCAGTTTCATTTAAATAAAGTGTTCACCCACAACCCTTTTATTTTTCCATTGAAGTCAGTTTGCGTATTCTGTAGGTAACAGAGCACAAACAGCATAATGAAGAAAACGCCATTAGGGCAATTGATGACCAAATTACAGTTGATTACAGTATGTAAATACTGACCAAATGGGCGCAGGTTTAATGGCATTCCTTTATAGCATCTGGTGTGGATATGGTGAATGTAGGTCACGCTAGTTCAAAATGAGTGAAACCATTTTTATGCCAACATTTGCCAAAGACACACAAATAACTTGCAATCCCCTCGATGAATGTCTCCCTCTCTCCTGAAGGCTGGCGCAAGCGCTCCGGTCAAAGCGACGGCGAACCTCTTGATGTGGTCTGTCATTTCCTCTGAGCTGGCCTCGCTGCAGCATGGGGGTTCGAGGAGTGTGGGAAAAACCAGTGTGAAAGGGAAGAGAGGAAGTGTGTATTTATCTCTGTTGGTGGGGCATGATTCCCACTTTGATCTGTCTCCAGACCAGCTCCTGGACCGCCTTGCGGGCAGCAGAAGCCATAAGGTCACAGCCACAAAGGGCCTACAGCGTGATGCTTGGACTGCACCTGTCTAGATGAAAGGCGCCACCATTCAGCGGAATAGCAGCAGGTGCAGTCAAAGCCGTGCAGCTTCAAGACTTGTTGTTACACTGTAAATGATTGACAGGTCATCCCAAAACATACCTAAACATGCTATTATGTTGTTCAGTGTCATGACAACTTCCCTACGTCATCCAAATCAAGTATTATTTATTATTGATCACTCAACAGCAATCAAAGGAGTTAAACAGTCTTAATGACAAAACAGACTCTGTTCAGCGCTAATGAATCGTGAAGTAAGTTTCATGGAGGAGATTTACAGTAAAGGATATGATATCATGGGGTTTGGTCTCCTTTGTAGCCATCCATCTTCAATTCATCTCCAAATCTTACTCACTGAGCAAACAATCTTGTATTTGCTCTTCTCATTCAGCCAGGAGTGGCTGATTAAATGATCCATTTTCCATTGTCTGGAAAATGGTATATTTAATTAAAGCACAAGCAACACGTCAACACCTCCCCCGGTGTGTAGAATGAGATAATGCAGTTGTGTTCACATGCCATTGTGTCTTCAATCTGTGGGTGACCCACACTTAAGTCTGCATCCAAAGTGGTTTTCCAAACGGGGGTCCCTCGTCAGGAAGTGTGCTTTCCAGTGTTCAATTGCATCTGATGTTTGGTAATCGTCTCCTCATGCATGTATATCTATACTCAGGATTTCCAGCTGCGGGTACACCCAGACCCTCTCCACCTCCGTCTGTGTGCACATGGAGGAAGTCGGTCAGCGAGAGTGCAAGTGGCATATGGTAGTGAATGGTGGCCTGGGAGCAGATTAGCTGCTTCTGTGTCTATCTGGTGCTGACAGTTCACACAGGCCTTTTTTTCCACTGGCCCTGGGCGTATCAACACACTGTTTCCCTTCTCAGAGGGCTCTATCTCCCGGCCTCAGGGCTAAAAATGTGAAGGCATACTGTATACGAGGCTTGAAACATAGACTTAAAAGTAAATGCTTATTAAAAAAAAGGTGATTAATAGGGGTGACGTAAATATGTATTGTCACATTGTGGAAACCTAGAAAGGAATACAGATTCAGTTAGAAACACTTACATTAAGGAGTGGATCATTTATAGAAAATTTTGTCAGAAAAGTCTCTGCCCTTTGAAATAGCTGTTGGCCTGAGCGTATCAATAGAGTGATAGTGTGGAGTGACTAGTTTTAATGGCCGCGATGTATACCAGAACGAATATGATTGGACATAACTAATCGGGGGCCGCACGGTGGTGCAGTGCTTAGCACTGTCACCTCACAGCAAGAGGGTCGCAGGTTTGAATCCGGCTTGGGGCCCTTCTGCGAGGAGTTTGCATGTTCTCCCTGTGTTAGCGGGGGTTTTCCCCAGGTTCTCCGGCTTCCTCCCACAGTCCAAAGACATGCAGGTTAGGTTAATTGTTGACTCTAAATTGCTCGTAGGTGTCAATGTGAAAGTGAATGGTTGTCTGTCTCTATGTGTCAGCTCTGTGATAGTCTGGCGACCTGTCCAGGGTGTACCCCGCCTTCGCACACTTACAATGTCAAAGTGCAAGAATAAACAGGACAAGGCAAAAACACACACACAGAATAACATATCATAACATTACAGAATAAAACAGCACGAGAGGTGAGGTTCGTCCAACTTTCCGAGTTGGAAATCCAACTTCAGGGGGCGTTCCAGTTGAAATATCCGACTGGGAACTCGGGAATTCCAACTTCTCAGTTCAAAAATGGAACACACAATAATCAGCTAATGCAAGCATGACTGCAAACCAGGCGGCAAACTCCGGTTCTGGAAAGTGAAGCCAATGCTGAAGTGCTTTAAACTTGCATTCTTTCTGAAAGCCAGCAGGGGGCGACTCCTCTGGTTGCAAAAAGAAGTCTGATTGTATAGAGGTCTTTGAGAAAATGAGCCTACTTCTCACTTGATTTATTACCTCAGTAAACATTGTAAACATGAGTTTATGGTCTCAATCGCTAGTTTCAAGTCTTCTTCAATACAGCATGATGTTCATTTAGTAAATTATGGTCCCATTTAGAGTAAAATAGACCATAAAGCAGGGTATGCTCTTATTCAGCATTCGGTTGTAGCTCCACCATCTCGTGTCACTTCTGGTTGCAAAAAAACAAGATGGTGAGGGCCAAAATGCCGAACTCGAGGATTCAAAACCATAGTCCACAAACCAATGGGTGACGGTGGCTACGTCCACTTCTTCTATGCTGCAAACGCTATGCTCCATATGGTATGTTATGATGCTTTAGACTTGAGGTTTCAGTTTCAACAAAGATGTAATTATCTTCTGAGAATGTGTAAATGGAGTATGGCCTTGATCCAAAGTACATACTGTATAGATGGAATTAAACTTAAGAGGCAACTTAAAAGGTGCCTCGTGGAGTTTTCTTGTACACATATAAGGTTTCCTTTTACATCCGGTATTACTCACCGAAACACACTGTGTGTGTGCGTGTGTGTGTGTGTATCCTTGAGGTCTAACAAATGTGTTTAGTGCATTTCCGTCCTCATCAAACATCTGCAAAGCTGATTTTGGAAACCTGCATTGTTTACATCCATGTTTATTTGCTAAGAGGCTTCTTCTTTCCTGCCTCTGCTGGCACATTGCTGCGTGTCTTGGCGCCAACTGGAATAGTGGCAAGAAAGGGAACCCACACGTTAAAAAAACATGGCTCCATAGCTCTACTAGTGGTGAAAAACTCCACAGAGCACCTTTTTGAAGGACACTAGCATGGATGGATTATGAGTTGATGGGCCCCTGATGACTAAAAAGGCCCCCCATCCCACATGGACCCCTCTCTTTTCTGTGATGTGACATCTTAAAAGTGAAGATTTACATTTTCAGAAGGACTTGATGAAATGCTTTGACTCTCCAGCAATAAAAGTTAAAGTCATGTCATACAGATGTTCTTGTCTTTGGGCCCCCTGGCCTCTTGGGCTCCTGAACCTGTGTCCAGTGAGCCAGTTCAGTCATATGATGGGATCCTTTTCTCATTTCAAACAGTCTGTTGTTTCCCCTTCTTGTCACACCAGAGATAGAAAACAGTTGCGAGTGGCCATCAAGACAATGAGATTTATATTTACTGACTCATCTTTCGTGAAGCTGGCTGACATGTGTTTACTGTGGTTATTCAAGGTCAAAAACATGCAGTTGTAAGCATCCGGTTTCTATATCCGAGTGTCTCTCAACAAGCACACCCCAGGCCTTCACCCCTGACCAACTTCTCAGTTTTTACCCATTAGAGCACCCATCTGCTTCTTTATCTTTATTAATGATGTTCCTTCCCTCTCTGTCACATCAGAGGGTTTCACTTATGGTTCTGGTGATACTGCCGGTCATTAGGACAGCTCAAAGTGTGGGATCCCATCTGGAGTGTCTCACGCAAAACACTGTCAGGCCACAGGGACTGCCGAGGCTCCAGCAAACTTTCAACAGTTGTCTCAACCGGGTCCCTATGTTGCGGAATATAAGGCACTTTACAGAGACAGAAAGTCTGTGGGTTGTAATTCTCCATACGGGTTGCTCAGCGAGTGCACAGGAAAAAGTGGTCATATTATTTGGAAAGGCCTTGAAGGGGAAAATGAATGAATATTCAGAGTGGATGTAGGGGGACAGAGGCAGGCGTAGAGAGCTCATTACAATGGAATGAGCTTCTCATCTCGGCAGAGAAACAATTCCCAAAGCATGATAAAATTGTACGTGTCCTTCCAGCTTGGAATCATTTAGACATATCAAATTGCAAATCATTTAAAAAGAAAAAATCCAGTTGTTACTGATTAAGCATAAATAAATGAGAAGTAAATGTTAGCATTGGGAGCCTTGACAGTGATGGAGGCCTGCAAAATTTCCATTTGCAGTCACGCACAATAATGTCATCGCTTCAAGGGAGTTTTACCCCCCTGTAGATTAACAATCCCAGAAAGCTTTTGCAGAGCAGGTTCAAGCACCTGACGTCACGTGCCGGGTCGGGAGCAGGGTCTTTAATATAGAGTGGCAAGGGTGTGGTGCTCTGAGCCCGGAGACCATTAAACTGTCACCACTCTATTTCTGTGGTGGGACTACAGAGGGATTTCTCTCGTCCCCCATAGCACTGGTAATGATGAGATTTGAGGTTAGTCAGCCACTTTGCCGTGTGTGTAATCAAAACTTGAGATTGCATTTGCAGCTACTGTTGAGCTGAAGCAAGTACACGCATGTGGAGGTGTTGCGGGCACATGCTCTTCATGCGTGTACCGGATGAGGTCAAAGAAGGCATACGGTAATGTAACAGACCTGCAAAAGTTACAACTATTCAACGGACTGACTGTAAATCTACTCTTTAATAAAGTAGAATTATAGTAATTTACAAAAAAAACAATTAAAACAGATGAAACATAATTGCCAGGTATGTCTGAGCCATAACACAGGCATCTCTGTTACGCAGTGTGCTGATCGGTTACTATGGCAGCAAATGTTTTTGTGCTAATCACTGTCAACTTCCAGTTTACAGCTTACTTAAATCAAGGGTTTCGCTGCAAAGTGCAGTTTTGCCGTTATTACCATCTTATTTTCAAAGCGGGGTCTTGTTGACTAACCTTTAATTTTGTCTCATGGAAGGAAATATCAGTTTAATTATTGCAACATTTTCCATGCTCTGCTTTTATGAGAGAAACCTTCAAAGTGGGTGGGGATCAAAGATAATTGAGTCAACTATGAAAAAAAAAATGATGTAGCTGTAACTATTGGGAATGCATTACCCCTCAGGCAGTGTAGTTCTGAGTACACGAGGATGTTCTTAATCATTCTCTACTTACGGGAAGTCAGTTTGGATGCTGAGATTATAAAACAGTCCTGACCTTAAACACGTGGCCTTTACCCCGTTGGCCTGTTTGGCTGTGTGTGCTACTGCATAGCAACAGAGCAGGAAGATACAGTAGCACCACCTTGTGTTGTGGCACAGTCAAAGGTTAAAAGGTCTCCAAATATACCCCCTTTTTTAATCTTTATCTAACATTTAACAGGGAAACTAAATTCCAGAATAGTCTCTAGACTGAGGGATGTAAAAGATCAACATTAAAGATTAAAAAGAGAGACCATCACATAATCTCATGATCACTTATGAAGATCTTTTAGCATAAGGCGACTTTTGCTCTTGAGAATTTCACACACAGCCGATGACGAAGCTTGGGCGGTATGAGGGCATCCCCTTGGCCTTTATGTCTTACGCACAAGAGAGGAGTAGAATGGCTTGTGTTGGCTATTCCTCTAGCCAAACGCAGCCAGACGCTGAGTTGTTCTGGCATAATTAGAACCTGCTGCAGATGTCTGAAGTATTACCTCACTGCAAAGAACACGGCTTCCCCAGCTAACAGCCCCAGCTGGCTGGATCTGGATTCTGTTCCACTACTGATCAATGGGGAGCTCCCTGTACTTACAGCCACCAGCGGTGCTGTATATTGACCGAATCGAATAGGAGGAGGAGGAGGGGGGCTGGGGCTCAGATTTGTTCTTCCATCAAGCTCTTTGCTGAGTTGGAGCCAGTTTTCCCCTGTATGAAACTGGCTGTTGTATCTATAAAACGCCTCACACTGATGGTCATCCAGAAGAGACGGTTTCCTCAACACAGAGGCTATTAAAAAGGCGTTATTGGTCACTATAAGCACCATGGATGTGGGACAATAGGGGCCTACTACACCCAATAGTAGGTTTTATCATCTATTCACATGGAAGATCACCAAAAGAAGGTATAAAAAGAACACAACAGCGACCTCTAGCGACTGTAGTAATTATGACAGGAGCAGAAGCGAAAGTCAGACGCTGCACTATAGATAAGATGAAACTCCTTATGGGGTGAGGTTGGGGGCAGTTGGGATGGGACATAAAACACAGGGTTTTCACCCAGGAGGTCAGAAATCACATCCTTTGTGAAACCAACAATGAGTAGTTGCCTTTGTGTTCACAAACGTTTAACTTTCACTTTGGAAACTTGGTTATTTAAGCCAAAACACAATGTTTTTCCCTAAACGTAAGTGTTTTTGTTGCCTAAACCTATAGCAGCCATTTGGTTTGTGTTCAAAACATTTAATTCAATTTTGAAACGTGTTAGGACATGTTGCTTTTAAGTTTCGGTAGTAGGCATAGGCCCCAAATGATCCACATTTATGGTGCTTATAGCGACTGATAACGCCTATTTAATGGCCTGAAAACAGTCAAATCGGGTACATGAACGTTATTCACTGGGAGGACTGGGCGCTCCTCCTTTATGATGGATGTTTCTTTACTATACCAGTTTTGAAAATGTGCTCATACAGACACCAGGGGAGCCAGTAAAGTGAGTGCATGCTCCACATAGTATGAGAAATGAAAGCTGTATTTTTCCACTGCCATTCAGTAAGTACTCAGAATTCATTAATAAAGGAGTTATTACAGCACTTATATCATATAGGCCTCGTGCTGTCATTGCACAGGCTCTATAATGTCTGTGCGCACTTCCCTAGTGGCAAAGTATAAGCAGAGTCTCAAAGTACAAGCATATGAGGGACAGCCTGGGGATCAAGGCCGTCTCCAAGGTCTCCTAACTGCCTGAATCTAAACTTAAGGTCGTTCCTCTGCTGCTCGACCAATTACCCACGCACGCAGCTCTGCGGAGTCTCAGCCAGACGCTGAATTGTTCCAGGACATCCTCCTGTGGGTTTACATTGGAAATATGGGCTGCCATCGACTGACATTTTTTTCATCAACTAACCAATATACAGAGGATGCGGGGGATTGATTTTGTACATGCCGGTTGCAGTAAGTGTCTGGTAAATATAGATTGTGGCGAGAATTATTTGTTCTTTTCTTTTCTGTCCTTTCTAATCACTATAGGGGCATTCAGTGACACATTGCGTCCGAAACACACATTTTAATAATTTTCGTATCTCAAAGGAAATGTGTAATTACTCCCTGCTATTTTCTCAGGGATGTGAATGCTTTTAGCATCCGAGACATGGTGTCATTGACATCAGGCACATATTTGTAGACGCTGTTTGGTGGGGTGAGTCATGTCATGACTCGTCTGTATGTGTGTTCCATAACCTCTGGTCCCTGCAGAGGTTCTCATTACAAGGAAAATGGTGGTGATTGTTTTTTTGTGATGGGAGGAGAAATCTAGATATGTCAAAGCACAGACGAACACAGCATCGGAAAGTTTGCGGAGTGGAAGTAATAAAAATGACCAGTCATAACCAAACTGCTGTGTTAGTGGTGACGTCAATCCAGCTCGGCTATCAAAGGTGTTTTTCTGATTTCTCAAATCAAACCTATTAATCTCGAAGGTAAATATAAACTGAACTACACTGTCATGTTCACATGTGAAAAAAACTTCCAATAACTTAATTAGGAGACATCTGTTCTCTATAAAGTGGTCGATCACCACAAGGGATCTGAAACCAGTCTGTACGAAACTCATATGCATCTGTATGGACACGTTCCTGAAATCCTGAAAACCTACTGCAATCAATATTTTTATATTGACAATAGATCACTATGTGGAACGTGAAAGGGGTTGCTCAGAGTGACAAACCCACACAGATTACTCAACTCTGCAGTGTTCTACGGAGCAGTCTGCAGTTTTAGCATCTTTTAAGGCATTGTTTTAGCGTCTTTTAACTTATAGTTTCACGGCCCATAAATGTCCTATCTTGTTTCACTCTAACCGCTTTCATCAGTATTTTTCAGCGAAAAAGCTCTACTGCAGACAACCCAGCACCAAATGGCAGACAGACAAAGTTAGCGACTAATTAACAAGCTAAAGAGCCAGACATTTCATTCAGGAGATGGTGGAGACCAAAACAGAGCCAAAAGGGGAGTGAATCAGGTGAAAATGTCATTGTTGCGTTTACAGGTTGTTGTGCTTCTCACAAATGGCAAAAATAAATCAAGAAATGCAGGTTTAACCACTTATTGTATGAGAGATCATGGATTTATTACTTTTTAAATATACTTTTGGTCATCATATCCACTTTCTAGCTGTTATTCCTTTTTCTGCACGAGTTTGCTGTTAACTCTTAAAAAGACAGTGCGTAACATTTCGGGGATCTATTGGCAGAAATGGAATATAATATTAATAAGAATGTTTTCTTTAGTGTATAGTTGTTGTAATTAATAATTATTGTGTTTTCGTTACCTTAGAATAAGCTGTATATATCTACATACAGAGCAGGTCCTCTTCACGGAGCCGGCTGCCATGTTTCTACAGTATAACGGACAAACCAAACACTGACTCTAGAGACGGCCATTCACATTTTCACTTCTGCCAGGATTTCAAGGAATCCTTTGTTGTTTTCTCTGGTATACTAAAGATTCAATGAAATATTTGACAATCATTTTGGAAAAAGTAAGTAAAGTAAGCATACATAGCCTACTATATGTGCGGTATGTGTATGTCTAAGGCCAAATTCCTTGCAGCACAAAAGAAAAGTTAATTTCAGCCACTTTTCATTTTAAAAATGAACTTGCTCTGTTCCTATTGAAAGCCCCCAGACAGAGCGTGTCCATTTTGATTTATGGAGAGGAAATAGTTGCGTTCTCCTTGCGGGTGGGCCTGTAAAACCCATGTCCCCCCTCGCTCTGGTGTGGCGGCCTTGTGTAAGCTGCAGCGTAAGCCCAAATCACAAGAGGTCACCATCTCCAATAGTCAGTTGCAAAGTCTTGAATTACAACTTGGTCACTGTAGAGAAATATTCCCAGATGTAGCTTCAGTTTGAGGGGTGAAACGGAGAGAAGATACATGATCACCCCGAACACTCTACGGAGGAAGGGCTGTTCTCCGACGCTCCTCAAGAGCACAGAGTGGAGTGAATCCCTCGATCATTGAGAAGGAAAGAGAAGCTGGCTCCGATTCAAGCAGGAGAATCTATTCGGGAGAGTAAATCTGATGCATAGCAGTTACTTTAAATGATGTGGAAGACAATGACACTTGTTATGAGGGAGTAATGTGTGAACTGACATATGAGGGTAATAATAAAACCAGACACGGTGTCACAGTTGAACACTCATTTACTGCTTCTCAGTACCTTTTCAACGGACTGTAAAAATGCAGAATGTGTCCCATGAATTCACATAATCGATGGTGGTTATTACCTCCCCAAAGAGCTCAAAGGGAATCCATCAAGAGCAGGTGTGCACATATAAAAACCACAACAAAATCACAGCAAAATGAAGAGATTAAATAACTTTATTTGACACCTGGAAAAAATGGTAATGATACTGCGCAGTGGGCATATGAAACTAAAACAATCATCCGAGAGGGTTAATAGGGGTCTATAGCCATGAAAAGAAATATTATCGTAAAGCAGTCCAAAACAGTTCAGATATCGTGCGAGTCTACAACAAAGTAAGTCATTTCCTCGAGGATGGTCAGGTCCAATTTGCTGCTTACGCAAAGCTGTGACATCTATGTTGGCCCGCTCGTTGGGGAGACATGATGTAATTGCGATGAGGCGGTTGGTTTTGGTATCGCCTCGATGTGATTTTCTCATGTCGTCATTGAGTGATGTTGTTTCTGTATTCCGAGGATAGTGGACCCCGATGGCCCTAACAAACACAAAATTTACTTTTCGTCCTCTCTCAGAGGTCCGTCATATCTCTCCGGAAAACAAAGTGCGAACACCAAACTAATAAATTCTACCTCTAATACACTGTGAAACGTTAGACGGCTATAAATCAAGTTAAGGAACTTGACAACAATGGGTGTGAGCGAGTTAGTGACCCACCAAAACTCTGGTCTTTCTCTCAAGAATGAATTAAAGCACGGACATGAAAAGAACATTAAATCTACTGTAATGTGATGTGAACAAACTGGACTTTAAAACAGATTGTGACCTTTTTTTGGCATAAATATGATAATCCTATGTCCTATTCTAAAAATTCTAACTACAAATAATTAAGAGCAATGTAATCATGAATGAAATTTCTTTACTTGCTTACTTTTACAAGCCATTACTACAGCATATATTTTGTATAAAGCTGTGCAACTAAATCATTTTATAGTTAAACAAATTCATTTTAAAGACATGCGATAGCACAATTACTGATACTAAAATATTTTAAATTGCCGGGAATGTTAAAGGGGACATATCATGAAAAACTCATTTTTTCACTGCCTAGATCAGAAATCATGTGATTCAACAAGCAATTCAGATTTGGTTCCTTTTCCTATGTCACATGCAGGCTCATTAGAATATATCACCCACAGCTTGAGAACTACCTTTGCAAAAGTGCACCATATTTTTCTAGCAAGCCAATCAGAACAAACTGGGCTTTTTTGGGAGGGGTCTTAAAGAGACAGGCGCTAAAATGGTGCGATTCAAACAGAGGCTGAATACAGGTATATTCAGACAGACAGTATGAGAAAAATATATATATATTTTTGTGTTTGAAAAAAGTGTTTGAACATTAAAGCATGTAAACATGTTCTAGTAGAAACACAAAATACAAGTATGAACCTGGAAATGAGCATCATATATCCCCTTTAATTGATTGCAAATCAGACAGATGATAACAGACTTTTACTTGATGATGCATCTTATCAGGATTTTGTCTGCAGTTTTTTTTTGTCAAAGTTGAGTTATCAGGTTGACTATAGGTTTACCATTTTATTATAATAATCCCCATGATGGATTATGTAACAGGTCATACATAGCCTCATGTGTCGAGTGGTCAAAGTTAATGGTTATACAATTGGCTTACCCTACTACATAATGAATGTCCTTGACATAATGTAAATTCACACACAGATGTGCACTTTGAACAGATGTGTATCATCAAACACTTGAATAAATGCCTTTATTGATATAGATGATGATGCAGTAAATCCCAGGCACAGTATTCTGACTGTTCTTTACAATAATGCAGTTGCACTGCAAAAGTAATATGTTCATATCAGAGTGGTCATAACTCACTTAGCAGCCAGTGCACCGCATGAACTACATGTCAGCCAGCTGTTTTATTAAAAGGGAAACTCTCATCATATGTGTTCCTGTTTGCAGATGTAAGCAATATTTAATGATTTAGCCCTCTAATTAGGAGATTAAAGCTCACCACTAATGACAGAACGTTGCAGTAACTTATAGATCTCCCTCGAGTCTCGAAAACCACAAAGGAGGAGAGGAGGGCGGGGAGTGACGCACTTTGTCATATATATAGACCCGGTGATTCCACCTCTCTCTCACCAGCGTGGAAGGAATGTCTTGATATATCCACCCCACACATACACATACGTACACATGTATACAGAAACATAGTGCCAGCATCAGAACCTGAAATGAATGTGCAGCCATTTTTGTAAATATAATGCCCATTACCAGCCGCAACAGTGACACTGGTATTGTTTTCACCTTGTGAGTCTGTGTGTGTCATCATGGCGGAGACACCTACTGTAGTGAGAACTAAACCACAGAACAGATTGAGTACTTTGTCAGGTGTTTATATTCCTGTCTGTGGACAGAATTTGTCACCACGATAGAGTCACAACCATGCAAGATGAAGTCACAAAACTTTATTGGTGTGTAGTTGAGATCAAAATGAAGGTTGAGTTCGAAGATGGGTGTGGTCAGAGCAAGGGCACCGTAAGTAGGGGGGTAGGAACTTTACTTTACACCCCTGATCTGATTTGGCACTGTGGCTGGTATGATCCCATCGTAAGATGGTCTCTAGTTAAATGTGCGTTTAATAACATTCAATACAGTTATTACATGAAACAAACATCATGCATACACAGTTGATATTTGCTCAGCATTGGGGAGTGACAATAATAAAATTTCCCCCTACCATATTGGCAACAACACACACTAAAAAAATCGACATTGACTCCATAAGCATATCTGAACAAGCAGAAAATACTGCAGTGCAGCAGCAGCAACAGCAACAACAACAGCAGCAGCAACAACAGCAGCATCAGCAGCAACAGCAACAACAGCATCAGCAGCAACAGCAACAACAACAGCAGCAGCAACAACAGCAGCATCAACAACAACAGCAACAGCAGCATCAGCAGCATCAGCAACAACTGCAGCAGCAGCAGCAGCAACAACAGTAGCATCAGCCACAACAGCAACAACAGCAGCATCAGCAGCAACAGCAACAGCAGCATCAGCAACAACAGCAGCAGCAGCAGCAGCAACAACAGTAGCATCAGCCACAACAGCAACAACAGCAGCATCAGCAACAACAGCAGCATCAGCAGCAACAGCAACAACAGCAGCAGCAACAGCAACAACAGCAGCAGCAGCAACAGCAATAACAGCAGCAGCAGCAGCAGCAGCAGCAGGGAACGTAGAGCCAACATGATGATTTCCATCACAAAGACTTCCTGAAGCGACACGACTAGACTGTTAGCCGGCAGCAGCAAATAGTGCAGCTTACTGTGAAGGGTGTGTTAGATAGACGTTGCATTGAGTCAAATATAGCATGTGAGTGTAGCAGTGCAAAATACACAGACTTCACTCCATTAGTGCTACTTTGACATAATACAGGAAGTGTCAAAAGGGTTGACGTATACTGCAAAAACAAGGACGTCATATATGTTAACACTCATTTCTGACAGGGGATGGTCTAATCATGTACACGGCATCACTATTAACTATTATTACCACCAGTGTAATACCATCAGTATGATCTTTTAAATTTACGGAGATCTGAATCAGAGAGTCTTGTATCAAACGTTTGTTATGTTTGTATCTCCCGGTTTTTAACTGGCCATGATGAGTGACAAATTATATTGCACCATGAAGTGCAAAGCTCGAAAAACTCCCAACCGCTGTCTGACTGTATTGTTCCAGACAATCTTACACATCAGATCCAGTCTGGAATTGTTTTTGGGATAAAGTCGGGCTCCTTTTCACAAGAAAAAAAGAAACGCAAATATTCAATTCTTCTGACTCTCAAAACATCGGTCTACCACAGGTGCAAGTTTTCCATACCAATTAGCAAGTGCTCCACCCACAAATTTTCCATCAAAATAAACTGGGAACACATAAAAAAAATGCACATTAAAATGGGAGTGATTGCCTTTGATATTCAATGCTTTAATTGAAACCAGGCGGCAGAATTACGGAGCCCTGTTTTGACGGCTCCATGGTTTCCATCAGTAAAAGAGGGGATTCCTGAGTGATATCCTGAGGAACACTAGATTTCCTTTTAGAGGAAAACCAAACAGGGTAACACGTCATTGTTTTGCATTGGCTTCATGGTCAATTGGCATTACAGGTTTTTTTCTGTACCTGTAATGGACACTGGGTCAAAGGTTCACACTCCTTCTGTCTGCCACTCACACACATACGTTCAGTAACCACCTCACATATGGCAGGGCTGGGTAAACATCTGGTAATCTTTGTTTCAGCTCCTCAATAGCTCACCAGGCTATGGTCTCTCTGTGTGTACTCAATCTTCTCCAATTACATAGTTGCTGGCTGCTCCCCTGAGGTTACGTGGACAAACCGTTTGGGATTGCGGAAGGAGTTTCCACAAAATAGGTGTTGTCCAAAAATTCCTTGCAGTTATGGAAATAAACCCACAAAAAGAGAAAAGCGATACAGAGACTTAGGAAAGTAGAGAGCGTGAGCTTATGGGCATGCCTTTGGGTTTTTCTTTTGTTTTCGACTTGTCTGCGATGAAGTGAAAGAATTTAAAAGGCAAAATCTTTCAACAGACTGTCAAGTAAAAACAGACAAAAATTTGAAGGCTCGTTGGTTTTGAGTTGCGCTAAAGAAGAGAGGATATGAATTGCTTGACTGAGAGCATTTTATTTCTAAATTAAACCCATTCTTAGACCAAAGATGGTTACAATTATTCTTTCCGTTGGTGGTTGTATTGACTTCAAAAGTCACAGCCCGTGGTATTAGGCTGGCGGCTTCCTTTTGGAAGTTCCTCAAAGAGCATGTCACAGTAATGCCAACGTGAACTTGATGGTCCACACCCTCATTACAGGCCCGATCTATTGTCCTATAGCTCGGCTTTACCTACTTTATCAAACGCTCTTTGCTTTGTGTTGATGCAAAGTTACAACCGACGCCATCCATTCATTCATTTGCATCCATAAACTGGTGCATCTGGACAATGATTGCACAGGTCCCACTGTCAAGGCTGTTCTTACCACGCTGGCAGGCAGCCAGACGAGGCTGCTGGCCCCGGGCTCCTTTTCCCAAGTCCCACCCAGACGCTGCGTGCGCCGTCATCCTGCTGAAATGTAAACCCCAGATTCAGCTGTGTTTGTTATGGTTGCGCCGGCCCTCGGTGAACACACAACGCTGTCACAACGTAGCTATAACAGCGGGGCAATATTTCAACAACAACCTATTTGGTCAGCTGCAATTACATCACTAGGTGGTCAAACACATTAGTTCGCTGGAATGATAATTAGGATTATTTCACGGGCAGTCTTCTTAGCAAGGGTCCTCGACGCTGCTCTTATTTCCTAACACACCTCGACATTTAATACAGAAGTTTAAGTCAAGTGCTTTTAAGTGTGTTTTCACAGTGTGTGAACTTGACCCCGCTGGACTGCGTTCACAGGAGCGCCGTCATTACTGTTTTTTTGCTGGGGATGCTCTATTTAACAGCAGGGCCTGCTATACCCGTTGTCTCTTTTAATCATGCAGCTTCAGTATAAACAATAGTTTAGACTGAACACTAGTGCTGCCCTTGAGATCACTGGCCTGCTGCACTAATGGCTATTTACTTTCAAGGGAAAATAAGTAACCAAGAAAGTTTATTTTTATCCTGAAATGACCCCAGTGTCAACCCCGCCGAGGTAAGGGGGGGGACACATCCTTAACTTTAATCAAACCGCCGGCCCTGCAGGCTGCACGCTGGTGCAACAACCTCCGCGTGATTAATTTTTTTTTTTTCCTGTCCTCTTGTCAGCTCATGTGACCCAAAGTCACTACAACACAGCAGATTCCAAGAGGATTTAATGTTAAAATATAAATCCATAGTGTGTCTGCGACTAGCAGGGGGTCTGTGCAGTGTGGCATCAGTCGGGTGGGTAATTTATTGTGGGAGCTAAGTGTTTCCATTTGCAGTAAGAGCCACTAAAAACAGACTCGCTGAAGGTTTCTGGGGGGCCCGCTTGTAAAAGTACTGATGCAGTGTGAGCTGGCTCATGGTCTGACAACCTGTTTGGGGAGCTGTATAGATGGAGTTTTAATGAATACATAATCCAGTCATTACAAAAAAAGGACTCCTCACAGTCACATGTGCGTTCTTATTCACCTGATGCAGAGACGTGGGATGCACTTTTTTTAAAAAGAGGTTTCCCAAAGAAAATAAACCTGCAAAGAGATGTCTGTTGTTGGTTACTGTTACTGTGCATGTGCAAAATGCAGAGCAGCCATTCATTTTAACTACTAAAATCAAATAAATGACCCAATGAAAATATGTTTTTGTATGAATATACATAGAGACATTTGTATTTACATGTGCACTTCATACCCAGTGTAGTACCAAACCTGAGCCCGGACAATGCAAGTACAATAATACTGTCCTCACACAAAGTGCAAAGGTCATAATGAACTGGATTTTTGTTAATGAATTGAAACTCACCATCAGCAACTCACTGCTGCCCTCTACTGAACCCAACAAGCACACATTAACAATATAGATTTTTTTAATTATAATTTTTCATGGACTATTTTATCCCCTCATGGCCAGCAGGACAGTTAAGTGGACAGTCAACAGTGCGTTTATGTTTTTCTGCTGAAGACTTAAAACTTGACTTGGACTCGCGAAAAATGACTTGTGAGGGTCGCTGCTTTTTAGTTCATGAAAGTATAGTACACTTTAACTTATAGTACTTAGCCAATGATATATGCATTACAAAAACACAAAATACATTGCTCCTTTTGCCATTTGACTGGATGATTTGTGATGAGATTAAAAAAATATATATATATTGTTCTCTTGCCTCTACGGATAATCCAAAAACCGGATGAATTGAAGTAAATTCATATCAAAACATCCTTTTACAAACTCTCACACACTTTAATAGGCTACTCTATCAACAAGTAAGCCAACTATTCTTTTCTGTCGGCCTATAAAGGCAAGAATACTTAATTATACTTATCTTAATCTTGATCAAAATATAAGTAAATAGACCTGTAAGCCAAATATACGTAGACTTTTCTGTATACTTGTCAGTATAAGCCAAGTATACTTAGACTTTTAAGTATACTTGTCAGTATAAGCCAAGCATACTTAGACTTTTAAGTATACTTGTCAGTATGACCCAAGTATACTTTTGTTAAGTATATCTCTAATAAGAACATAAAAAGTAAACTGAAAGTATACTCTCTTATTTTAAGTGCAAAAGAAGTATACTAATAGCACACTTGAATAAACTTCATTTTGGTTAGGGCATTCCTTACACTTGCACATATCTCTTAAAGTAATAACCCTGAACAAAGTAGCAAGTAACACTGTGTACATGCTAGAAGCACTTCAGCAGAGTTCAGGTAGGTTGTAATGTGGGGCTTCACCTGGAGTTGATTTGAGACTGATACTACTGTATAAAACCACAGCCAAGTTTGGTTTGGCTGCCTGGCTGTTAACTCTGTCGCACAGAAATGAGGAAAGTTTGTGAAACAAAAGCCAGAAAACCAAAGTGCGCCTCAAAGACCAAGGAAAACATAACAATAAGTGCAAGAGCACATGATATCATCATGCAGCTCAGCATCTGGGAAAGTACCATATTAACAGCCATGCGTTGCACATTTATGGTTTGACTAAACCAAAGAGAGAAGCGAATCCAAACAATGTATGTCCAAAGAATGTATATTCACAAGAAATACAGTCAAATGTTAATCCACAGGGTGTGATGTTACCACGCTGATAGCCAGGAACAAGAGGATGATGTTGACGTTGAGTGTCATATCACTTTCAGTTGTAGACTACATATACACCCCCCTGGTTGGACTCAAGCACCTTCCTTCCAGGAACGATTTCTCCCAGTTCTAACATTAACCAACAGGCCTTATTTCCTGAAACCAGAAACTCCCTCAGCAAAAGGAAACCCAGCAACACCTGCACTAGAGAGAAGCCGGCCAGGACGTGAGTCAAACATCAGGCCATTAGACTGAGGCGAAGTCTAATGGTGCACTGGATGTGAAATTTCTCTAATATTTTGTTAACATATCTGCTCAACATTGATGATTACTCTTACAAAAAAGTAGTAAACTTCAAGTTTATTTTATGAAGTTAACTTATTCAAGTTCCAAGTATGTTTCCCAAGTATACTTTATGTAGTAAGTATACTAATATCAATGTACTAGTAGTGTACTGTACTTGCAAGTGTACTACTTCAATACTTCTTGGGACTAAATTGGCCCACTTTTGTGTTTATAAAAGTATATTTTTAAGTGTACTCTTTAAGTGTAAGAAAAGTAAACTGTGAGGACACAACTACATTGTAAGTTGTATTTTGTACTGCAACTATACTATGAAGTGTACTATATTACAAGGGAACTTAGAGGTATACTGTTAGTTTACTATATACTTGTGGTAAAGTGAAAAGTATACTCTCAGTAAACTAGTTTAATGTTTTTTACTGCAAGTACAAGTTGTAACTTTTCTTTAACTTGTAGTACTTAGCCAATGATTTATGCATTTATTTAAAGAGATTTGCTCCTTTTGCTATTTGACTTGATGTTTTGTGAGGAAATTAAAATAAATAATACATTTATTTTTTTCTCACATGTATCTACAGTAAACGGTGAATGCAAAAACAAAAAAATGATTGATGAATTGAAGTAAGTTCATATCAAAGCATACATTTACAGACTCTCACACACTTTAATAAGCTACTCTACCAAACAGTAAGCACAACTATAAGCCAAGTATACTTAGACTTTTCTATATACTTGTCAGCATAAGTATACTTAAGTATAATTTTGTTAAGTATATCTCTGATAAGTACATAAAAAGTAAACTGAAAGCATAGTAGTATACTAGTATACTATTAGCACATTCGAATAAATTTTTTTTGGTAAGAACACTCATGACAAATACTATGCATTGCTAAAACACATTATCTAAATGAAAGCACAAGACTCAAATGTATTCATATGGCCAAATGAAACAAGAAATATGAGTTTTTACAAATATATCACACTGAAAAACATATTCCTGTGGATGACAACTCCACTCTATTTTGTATTGCAGTCACATGGCTCCATATTTTGGAGCTCAGTGCAACCCACATGTGCCCTCGTAGCCCACAAACTCTGGCTGCTTTTTTCCCAGCGAGGAGTTGATTGATTGGCCATCAATGGAGACATGCTCCTCGAATGAGAGCGCTCACCACAGAACTATCACGTAAACACGCTTGGAAGTCAAGGCCAGCAAAATCCCTTGTGTCTCCATACCATCCGTTAGGAAGGCAAAGCCGGATCTCATGTATCTGTGGTCAGACGAGACCGCCACCACTTCCTCGTATTGCAAGGCTGCTTCAAAACCACGCCAGTGTGCGCTCTATTTCCCTAACCTTTTTTAAAAGGGTTGGAATTCACATAACCATGTGGTGTGCTTCTGGAGTTTGGGACTTCCAGGATCTCACTGTTTATCACTCAAATCAACAAAAATAAACGGTGCACGGTGAAAACATTTTCCACCGTGCTGGAAGGACTTTTCATAATGTCATAACTAGGCATCCCTCATGTGCTTTCAGTCTCTCACATCTTTCATGGTCGGCTTTGTTTAACAGAAGTGATAAGTTCATGCTAACTGGGACCAGACTGTTGAGTGAGGCTGTCGGTCTTCTTTCAAACCCTTTTGTGTAAGGCGTCTTCCTGATTCATAATTGAGCGCTCAGCCACTTGCCAAATTAAATCTGGTCCACTGTTGACATGAAGTCAGGGGTGGTCAGCTGATGCCGACAGCCTCGGTGCCAGCAGGATGTTATACAGTAATAGTAGTAGAGCGTATAAAGAGAGCTACTTCCACACAACAGCATACACAGCGGCTGACACAGTAATTAACATCCGTTTCCAGTTTGCATGTGTTATGATATTCTCTGTTGCAATTTGTCACATGGGAGCCGACTATGAGGGGCGTCGCCGGTTTGCTTTTTGTTAAAGGAATAAAGCCTCGTTAGAATTCAGGAGGCTCAGTTCACTGGCGTTCTTATCTTCCAAAAAAATAAAAATCTAATTTGCGCTGCAGTTAATAAATTATGTTGTTTCTTTGGCTTTAATGGTCATTTTGTGCCAGGATACTGTTCTCGAGTGTTGTGGTTGTTCAAAACCTTCAGCTTGCCTTTGAAAATGTTTCCAAGGCACTCGTCTCCAACTGGTGTTTAAAGGTGATAAAAACTTATATTACATTGTTTGGAAGAGCTAAAAAGTCTCAGCTAGTGAGATCCACATGCTCCAGACAGAGCATTCAGACTCCTTCACTTTTCATTATTTCATGTTGCAGCCTTGCGCTTAAATTATTTATATTAAATTTCCCCATAATCCCCACTCAATACTCCATAATGACAAAGCAAAAACAGGATTTTAGCTATTTTTGCAATTTTATTTAAAGAAAAAAACCCACCACATTTACACAAGTATTCAGACCCTTAACTCAGTACTTCGTTGAAGCACATTTGGCAGTGAGTCTCTCTGATGCAACAAGTTTTGCGCACATTGATTTGGGGATTTTCTGCCATTTTCCGCAGATCCTCTCAAGCTGTGTCAGGTTGGATGGGGACCGTAAGTAGACAGCAATTTTCAGGTGTCTCCAGAGATTGGGTTTAAATACCAGCCCGGTCTCATTTCCAGGGCGTCAAATACCGATGCTTTGTCACGGCCGTCGCACAAGGCACCCCTTAGCACCGGTATGAAATGCACCCGGGCGTTCTGTTAACTTTAATGTAAACCCATCTGCGGCAACAGCAAATGCTGCGAAAAAGTGCGCCAGGAGTGTGGTGACGTAGTTTAAAGAGTCAAAAGACACAAACCGGTTGGGCGGGAGGGGAGGTGGATGTTCATTCGTGTCCTGTGTTCACAACGTTCAGTGTCATTTTCACTGTACAAACGTAGTAGATTTAAGATCAACCATGTGTAGTTCTTTCCTAAACCTAGTGGTTTTGTTGCCTAATCGTTTTGTAAGACCAAGGGCCAGTATGTGAGGAGTTGGGATGAGAACGTGTTGCAAATATGGGCTCTGTCTGGGCCACTAAAAGACATTCACAGTTGTCCCCAAGCTACTCCTGTGATGTCTTGTCTGTGTTTTTAAGGTCATTGTCATGTTGGAAGGTGAACCTTTGGCCAAGTCTGAGCTCCTGAGCGTCCTCTGGACCAGTTTTCATCTCTGTACTTTGCTCTGTTTAACTTTCCCTCAACTTGAGTGTTTTTCTTGCAAAGTCCAAGCGGGCTTTCATTTGTCTTTCACTGAGGAGAGGCTTCCATCTGGCCACTCTCTGGTGTGATCTCTGGAGCTCTTACTTAGGCCCTTCTCCCTTGATTTCTCTGTTTGGCCAACCAGCTCTAGGAGTCCTGGTTGTTTCAAACTTCTTCGATTTAAGAATTATGGAGGCCACTCTGCTCTTGGGAATTTTCAATGTAGCGGAATTTTTTTGCAGCCTTCCCTGTGGATCTGTGCCACGACACAATCCTGTCTTTAAGTTCAACCAGCAGGTCCTTCGACCTCATGGCTTTGTATTTGGTCTGATAAGATCAGTCAGTTGTGAGACCTTATATAGACAGGTTTTTGTTTTAATAAATTTACAATAAATTCAAAAATCCAGTTTTTTCTCATCATGGGGTATTGATTGTAGATTGATGAGGGAAACAATTAATTTAAACAATTTCAGCATAAGGCTGCAATATAACAAAATGTGGAAAAAAAAGGTCTGAATACTTTCTGAGTGCACTGCATATACAGCGTAGTTGAGGATTATGCCTGATGACAATTTATCTTCCACAACACGTTAGCAGCAGTTAATAAACTGAGAGTGAAAACAGCACCTATTTTATAATGTCTTGTAGAACAAAGACTGTTAAGCATTATTTCTTTTAGTTTGTAATTATGGGAACATTAGGTTATAAGGTTGCTGCCAATGCCTTACTCAGATTCAGGCTGTTGAAGCTGTTTACTGCTTAGCCCTTAGGTTCAGGGGATAAATAGGCTTTTTCAGACTCAGGCTGTAAACTAGGAAAAAAAAAGTTCGGAAACTTGTGTTTGGTCGATTATTTCTGTTGCCCTTCACCGTCAGGCCCGTTTGCGCTGGTGTCGACAACACAGACAATGGAACCTGAACATGTGGGGGAATGTCATGTTCATTGATGAGTCCAGCTTCTGTCTGCGAAAGTTGGATGGCAGGGTCAAAGTATGAAGACGATGCGGAGAACGCTATGCTGATTGTTGCACCGATGGAGTGACAGCTTTTGGTGGGGGCAGTGTCATGGTGTGGGGCGGCATCTCCCTCACTGGCAAAACAAGGCTTGTCATCATTGAAGGCCAGCTCAATGCAGTGAGATATCGGGATGAGATTCTGCAGCCAGTGGTGATCCCATATCTCCACAATTTGGGACCTAACTTCATCCTCCAAGATGACAACGCTCGCCCCCACAGAGCCAGGGTTATCACAGACTACCTCCACAATGTGGGAGTAGAGAGAATGGAACGGCCTGCAAAGAGTCCACACCTCAACCCAATTCAACACTTGTGGGATCAGCTTGGACGTGCTGTACGTGTTAGAGTGACCAACACAACCACGCTGGCTGACCTGCAATGAATCCTGGTTGAGGAATGGAACACCATCCCACAGCAATGTGTAACCAGGTTGGTGACCAGCATGAGGAGGAGGTGCCAGGTTGTTGTGGCTGCGTATGGATCTTCAACCCGCTACTGAGGCTCCTGACGGTGTATTAAATAAAAAAAGTGTAAAATAGCCAATATGTCTTGTTTGTTCCTTGTTACTGATAGAGAGTTCAATCATCCGATCCACCAAACAACTCAAAACAAGAGTCAATACCAACAGGAGAATACACTGTTTACCATTGGCAGAGCATTTTGGCAAATTTTTCTTGGGCGCTACCCGCATAATCAGCTGTGCTGCTCATCCCACAAATGCATGATCCTTACAAGTTGGACATCATTGTGAAGGTAAATAAACAGGCTTTCCAATGATGTAAAATTCATGCTAATTAGCATTGTAACAACAGAGAAATAATCCACCAAACACAAGTTTCTGAACTTTTTTCCCCCGGTATATAAAAAAAATGATTATAGCAGCTTTAACCCAACAAAAATTTGAGACTGAATTTCATTGCAAATATATGCTCTTACAGACTTTCAATGGTGACGACTTCCTATCTGAATTCATGAAAAGGAATTAATTACAATACATACAATTCCAGTTGTGTCGCTTCTTTTATTCATTTGTTTGTTATAAGAAAGACACAGGTGTACTTTTCCCCTTATATTTAGAGCTAATCGTTTAGTTATATCCAGTGTCAGGATTAATTTGGTATCATTAGCAAAAAGAAGCCTCTATACAGCGCTAAAATCATATCATTAAAAACATACAGTACAGATATTTCAAGTTTAACCTCCAGCTAATTACAAGTTGACAGTGATAACGGACCACAATAAAATCACAGAGTTACAATACATGTGTCTGTCATTTACAGATAATACAGAGTTAGAATAGTATCAATCTTTAGCAAGACATATACAGTAGATGATGTGGATCTGAATATGGAGTATTTTGTGTATAATATCTAAAAAACAAACAGAGGACGTGTTTTCTGTTGTTTTCAAGAGTCCCAGAACTCAGTTGCACATTCCACAGTCTTCTGCTATATATTGGTAATGATGGGACATTTTCACTTGATGCAATACAAAGCAGCGATATTGAGACATGCAACATTAAGCCACAGGGAAACTGTGTCCGGAGAGGATAAGTGACACCTACTGTAAGACCTGAGAAAGACAAGTCATCAGGACGGAGAAAGTTATAGAAATGAAGAATGGCAGTACATCATCAGATATAACTGTGATGACACTTGTCAGAACTTGTTAATCTGTCAGTATATTACTTTGAAATCATTTTGTTGGGAAATCTGTTCACCCAATTTACGTCAACAAGATCAAATCAGGGTTATCGTCCACTGTTATTTCACTACATTGCAATGGAAACAACATGCAGTTTGTTATAAATTAATTTGTGCAGAGAATAAATAAGCTAGTTATTTTCAAATGTCCATTTTGCTCTTCATTCTTGTCTCCCATTGGGCCCAAGGGAAGGTGTAAACTGCTGTGTATCTCCTCTGATACACATATAGTCATCAGCTTATTTTTTCACCTGCCAGCTTTGCTGGGACGGCACGAGATGCAACAGGGATACAAGCTATTCCCCCAAATCCCACTCAGATGCCATAACCGATCAGCAGTGGCACGTTTCCACCAAGCAGTCCAGTTCAGTTCAGCTCGTTACATAATAGAACAGTTATTTTTGTGTTTTACATTAGAAAAAATTGTGGATGGTACCAATTGGACTGCTCCATTTTTGGTACCACCTCGGTCGAGGTTCAAGGCGAGCTGAGCCGATACTAAATCACTGCAGACCACTGATTGGTCAGAGAGAATCATCACTAGTGCGACACGGGACATCCTGCACAAACCCGCTGTTTTTAAATAGCCAAGCAAAATTACGTTGGATGCACTACGTACACTACACCATTCAATTGCCGAAGTGCTGCCGTTCCTCTGTTTGGTTGTCTCTGAAATTATTCAATAAGTGTCGCGTTGAAGCTGATGTCACGGCAGTTTCACGTGCCGTCACTACGGCGATCAGCTGAGAATCCAGCTTACACTGAGGGGGTACTATCCGCAGTGGAGACATAGCCAGACAAAAGGACCTGGCACCAAAAGTGAGTCGAGGCAAGCAGAGCCGTACCATGCAGTGGAAACACGACTTAGGAGTCACTAGTGCACTGATGAGGATGTGATCCCTCACTGGCTTCCCACTACGAACATTGCCTGGGTGGGCAATCAGGTGCCCATTTTAGATATATGTCTACTGGCTGATTTTTAGAGCACAATTTTCTTCAATTTTTCTTTTCACAGAGTCTGAACCAAGCGTGCAAAAGTGTTTTCAAAATGACAGATGCGCAGCCGATCGCATCTAAGCCAAATGTAATGCTAACAATCCTAGCCACAGCTGTGAAGCGCTGCAAAACGCACATCCAGACAGCAGAGCGCAGACTCATAAAGATGGCTCATTTGTCCCAGTCACCCGTGTTTGAATTGTTTCAAATAAAATAATGAAATTAAAAAAATAAAGACAAAATATTTACACAAAACGCAAAGTCATGATTTCAAAATCTAAAGGGCAAATTTCAGGGATTCTGGTAAACATCCTTAGTGTTAAGTAAACATTGCTGCCCTCCCATGTGATTAGAAGCAACACAAATCCTATGGAGCATTATGAGAATATGTGACTGCCTACTGCTGTCTTCCGCTGTTCTCACATTGTGCCAATCCCGTGAGGACAATGAGGAAGCTTACGGTGCATTTTCTCAGGAGGGAACGTGATGACCGCATGTGTCTGCTGGACTGTCAGAGCTACAACAGCCTTTTCATGCGGCAGGTGTGCTTATCTATGTGCATGGTGGCTCGGTCGGTGGAGCTAGTCAGGTCGTCCAGAACATCATCCTGCCGTTCCAGCTCTGTCTCTGCCTCCAGGGCGAGGTTCTTCAGCTGCATCAGCATCTGCACACACACACACACATATGTACACCATTGTGGAGGCACACACACTCTTTGTTTAAGCTATTACACACTAGCCCCCAGTGAACATGGACAACTGAGGCACAAGACACAAATAAAAGGAGATTAAACCTACAGACGATTGGTGAGCAGTTGCAGGGTGGAACATGTGGACCATATGTGGAGACGTGTAAAGACGGGGTCAGCGAGTTAGAGAGCGAGTGTGTCGGTGAGAAAGAGGAGTAGGTGAGAATGAAAATGTAATTTAATTCAAAGTTTTATTTCCTCTAACTTTGGCGGCAAAGACAATAGCCTGCTGCTTAATGCCTGCAGATGAGAGAGAGAAACTTTACAATTCAACTCCAACCATAATGCAATAACAGCTACTCATGTGGCAGATATGATAATATTTCACATCATGCAGTATATGAAGCTTGGGAAGATATTCAGAGAGAAGTCTCGGCTTATCTCCCGGGATCATTGATATCACACAATACTGTTTGTTTTCAGCTCTCGGTGGTTTTAAGGAATACAGCGACTACATCTCCACGGTCCAACAACTGTGTATGTTATGGTCGATGGAACAACTTAAATATAAGGTGATGTGCCAAGCAAAACCTAATAAACACTTGTCCAAACCCCACCACCATGGTCTCTAAACTAATATTATGCTAAGCTTACACATGCTCTCACACACCCACCGACATTATGTCAGTTTTCACTGGCCGGTACGCGCGAACGTTGCAACCGAGCACAGGAACAGCTCCAGACAGCAGTTTGAAAAACAGATAGTATGTCAAAACACACCCGAGGATCGACTGTATTCGCTCACTCAGGTCTGCGACTTTACTATTTCAACATGACTGAATCACACCTTGCAAGTTAACATTCACGGGAGCTTTTGGTGTGTCATAGAAAAAACACAGAAAATTACTATTTTTAGCTGCTGCTTACACGATGGTTAGAGGACTTAAGTCATGTAGAAAGCCCTAAAATTAAACATTTAGGCTAGAAGTGATAGAAAAACACATGAGCTAAAAATGCTAGTCTTGTGCATGAGTGGGGGTAAATTTCAGGACTGTGAATTAATAGAAAAATACATGAGATCTACGAATGAGTGAACCACTTTCTGCTGTTAGCGAAGTAGGATTTTCCAACCTCAAACAATAACACCGGTATAAAAATGCTCTGACAAAGGGGAATATTTGCTAAAGCACTTACTGCAGGACATTAAACCGAGTGACCCGGTCTGTACAAGTTGGCCCACTGTAGATTTTAATCTTGACATGAATTACATTAAGAGTAGGGTGTGTACAGAAGCATAGCATTAAGTCCAAATTGGCAAGCTTTGAAGTTTTGGACCACTATCAGCTGTAGACAATACGCCATTTATGAACACAATAGACAAGCCAACCTGTATGACTGGCCCTGTGCTGCCACTGCTATGATTCATTTGTTTGAAAATGATTATATAGACAAAGACAACAGTGAAACATTGTACATTATTATTATGTTTAATAATATGAGGTATAAAGTGTGAACAATGCCTCGTTCGAGATAAGGTATCATGAAACACTGCAACAAAGGTGGGTCATATAAGGCTGCAAGCAAATGTCAGCCCCAATATTCTGTATATGTCAATCATGTTGTTACTGGTGACTGCTATTCCTCTTTGTCAGGGAATTTGCAAATCTTTATTTTTTTGGCTGCGCTACATCACATATTAAATCATTTGCCAATTTGCAATCAATGTGCCTGTAAAGTGGGCACAAATGTCTCATGTTGTTTCCTAATTCACATATTAAAGTGCTGATGGCTGTATATCTTTTATAGCTAACAAACAGCTCTGATTAGACGCAAACCGGGCCAATATATTGTTTATCGGACAATATTGGCGTATTGCATATATATTAGTGTCTACATATATGTCGGCCAATAAACAACAAGAAATGGCAGAACAGAAACGCCAAAGATAAGTTTGAAGTTGTTTCGAATATTAGAATATTTTGTCAACCAGAGAGAACTGGCAAGTTTATTTTTTAACCGTAAAAGGATACATATTTTGGTCACAATTCTTTAGAAAAATAATTTGAGGGAGCCTTATCAACAATGTTTGTTTATGTTATGTGTTTATGTAAAAAGAAAAGAAAAGAAAATTGGCAAATATATCTATATCAGATTTTTTAAAAACTTTCAAATATGTATGTATCGGCCTCTGAAACATGTCATCTGTCGGGTTATAGTTCTAACGTGCATTCATTGCAAAGTGGGTCTTGTTACTTCTGTATTGGAGAGTCTACAATCATTCAATCATCTAAAAGCCGTACAGTATGTGATGCGCATCTAAGCATGATGTAACAAAAAAACAAAAGTAATGTATTGAAAAGGTTTTACATTAAAAGGTTATAAATTTGATATTCCGGAGCAATAATATAACAGGAAACAACTATTTGCTATGTATAGATAAAGAGGAGTAATGTCTACCTGAGTAGAGAATGAAGTTGCTCTCCCTCTGAGTGTGTTGTAATCTGAGCTTCTCCTTGCTTTATTGACAAAACTGGGCCGCCCGCCGATGCTTTTAGTGCATGTGAGTGTGAAGAAACTGGCTAGCTCACAGCCGCCGCTCTGCACTGCTCTCATATGGTGGTTACAGCTGATAACGCTGTCAGGAACGACGTCATCATCACGGAAGCATTGCCCCCACCCGCCAGCTCCCCCTCAGGTAAACGCTGTTATCTCCGTCAGCACTTTTGCCATTGTTTGCACTGTTGCGCTGTTCGCACCATTAGCTGTGAGCCGCCAGCTCGTCGTCCGCCATGTTGAGAGCTGTTGAGAGGTAACATAAATGCTCCCAATCTCATATTGAGCTCCCTTAAATATCTTATTCTAAGCTACCTGGAATAGTGTGTCACACACACACACACACACACACAAACAAAATGTGTGAATCATAGGTCGGAATTTGCGTCACTGTTTAGGTCTTGCCACCACAGACCGTGTCTGTAATATTTCTCAGTGCTGCGAGGAGGATCTGAATGGAAAGACGTTGTAAAGTCTGACCAAATGCCCGAACAGGTTTCTTTCCTTCTCTTAAAACCAGGATGGACTCTGGCTTGTGGTCTCACTAAATAACATTTTAACCATACAGGACGAAAAAAAAAATCAAATCATGGTGAATTGTGGGTTGGAATGGAACTATCAAAATACATGCCACTTAAAACCATAAGGTTGTTTACTATAATACATATAAATATACAAATGTGAAAATCTATATTCATACATGTTCTCACCTGTTTGAGTTCCTGGGCCTCAGCCTGACTGACAGTCGGCTGGAGGACGTGCACCTGCAACTGGGACAGCTCTCCTGCTGGGACCTCCAGCGGGAGCTCTGTGTCTTGGCACCTCTGCAGCGAACCTGACTCCATGGGTGGAGATGGTGAAAAAGTGCAGAGTGCATACGTTGTTTATGAGCAAACCAGACAGTAAACTCAAAGTAACTGAGGCAATCAGGATGAAGTGACTCATCAAAACACATTTCTGTCAAGCTGAGACACTAATAACCGTGTCTAAAAAGTCATGTGGATGAAATGTTTTTACATGTGGCTCCACACCTATAAATATACAGGAGGTGGAAACATGGACCTTTACTGCCACTTAGTGGTCAATTTCATACTAGACATGGAAACAGTGAAGTAGTGCCTTACCTTCATTCCACTTCCCCTCTGTGTCACACGGAGATGACGCTGGAGTTGCTCTGAAAGCAGCGTATTCACTAGTGAACTCCACTTTCTTTTTGTACTGCATATCCAACACTGACATCGCCTCGGGCATCTTGGCAGACAGGAACCTGTAGCATATATCTGGCTTCCCGATAAACCGCTGCCTAACAGAGATCTCGTACGGACTGTGCACCCGGATTTCATCGATTTCATTTCGTTCGAAGCGGTGAAGGAGTTGGCAGTTTGTGTCTCGCACCTCCAGTGAGGACACCAGCACTAACAAGCATCCAGGTTTTAAGTCAGAGTTCCCGCCTTTGGTCACTACAGCTGGGATGCTTGAGATCACCTTATTTCTACCAGACCCTTTGCCAGCCGCAGAAGCAGCTGCAGCTCTTGCAGCGTCCTCGGCTTTGGCTTCCTGCTGAGTCTTCCAGGGGAGTTTACCAAAAGGCCACCAGGAGGGAGACTCCAGCTCTGACAGAAGTCTACAACAGAGTTAAAAGGGAAAGGAAGAATTCATGGGTTACCTATCATATTAAGCCTGTTTTTTGTATTGCAACTACTGAGTTATAACAGTCGACAGCATAACAATAAACAAATAATACATATTTAGATAATTACTTGTCAGCCACGCCCAGATCAGAGTCAATCTTCTCCAGTCCCTGCATCATATTATCAAACTGCTCTCCCTGGTGGCTGAGGACTATGCCGGTGTCCTCCAGTCTCCTCTGGGCTCCCGCCACCAGGTTGATCAGCTCTCTGCCTTTGGAGGGTTGACATTCGGCCCCCCGAGCCTCTGAGCCGGGGGACAGAAGGCGTTCTCTCCAGAAATGCTCCAACACATTATAAACCACCACCCTGTTGGGCTTGAGGGATCCGAACCAGTGTTTCACGTTGCCTTCTTCGAGCACCGTGAGAGTGCTGAAGATGAAACTGGACGACTCCATCTTGATCTCCATGATCCTGGAGAGGCGGAAGCTGGCGAGACTCTCCTTACTCTGGTTAGAGACGAAGCGCACCGTGGTCCTGGTGAGAGACAGGGTGCCATTTTCCCACCGCTTCTCACTGTTGATGTAATAGGAGCCGGGCCAGCTGTGGATGGGAATGTCCCGGCTCATTCTGGAAGGAGGTGTACACTGATTCACCTGGAAGGACAAATGAGCTTCAACATGTACCATATACACATACCATGTTATATCTATAATAACATCATTGTACTCAGTGATCTCTCTGTCCTGATAGTGAACATACTTTCTTGTGTAATAAGGGATCCAAGTGTAGCAGCTGTAGAATGGTTGCTGGTAGACTGAAGGACACCACTCAGACCAGGAATCAGGATCTGCACCTTTATTTTCTATAAAGGAGTAGCACAGGGCACAGTCATCACACACACACACACACACACATACAGTGGCAGGCTCTTTCTCAGTCCCCAGTACAAAAGCTGTCCATGCTTTTCCTTATGTGTACTTTTTAGAGTATATTCATATAACAAAATACAGTTAGAAATAAAATATGTGCACATAAAAAAATGCAGAAGCTACGAGTGTATTTTGAATCACTAAATACAGCAAAAGCTAAAAGAAAATAATCAATAAATAAAATGTATATCCCCCTGAAATTAAAGCATTTCTTCATGAAATAAAATAAAAGTGCACTGTAAATAATTAACTTATCTTCATATTAGGGCTACTCAACTAATGCAGTCCTTCCTGAAAAAATAAATAAATAATAAAAATAACATAACCAATATATTGACTCAGCTACACAAGCAGCAGATGAGCTCAGCTGAGGCGTTCACACACTGACAGCTTCAGCAGTGGAGAAAGGACCTTTAATATCCAACTCACCGCATTACCAGTGCGTCATTATAACGTTATAACCCTTTTTAACACGTATCACTCGCTCTTGGTGCAGTTATATCTGTCCTACACAGCATTAATCAACAACATTACCTTGGTTGGGGCTGAGCATTACGTTACCCCCATACTCCTCTCATTGCTGATGTTTATTACGGAAGTGACGTCACACTAGTGATGTGTTGGTTCCGAACGAGCTGGCTCAAAGAGCCGGCACTAAGTGAAGATAAGAGCCGGCTCCCGTCCGAGAGCCGTTCTCTTCATTTTTTATTATTAATTCAAGGGTGATTGATAAGATGATCTTCTCTGCGCCACGGGCACTCCATACACTGACTGTGACTGAATGTTGTGTTAATGATGTCCATGCGACCAATCAGGTGACGACAGACAAGGATCATACCATCAAGCAGGTAGGGGCAGGGGTGCGTGACGTGCTGACAGTCTACAGGTACAGAGCAGGATGGAGAGGAGGACAGAAAGAAAAAGGAGTGTCGCGTCGTGATGCATTGCGGTCCGGTGTGCTAAGATGCGATGCGTTGAGTTGCGGTGCGGTGCGCTGAAGTGCGTTGTGCTGAGGTGCATTGCGGTGCGGTGCGGTGCACGAATAACAGACAAGATGAGTGACAGTTGGAAATGAAGCAGCATGTAAAATTATGGTATTCTGGAAATAATAAGGTATAATAGTATTAGGTATAATATAATATACAATACAACTATATTGAATCATTTAAGTGATATATGTGCACACATACTAATCATAGGTCAAAACAGCTAAAGCTAAATTTGGCTGAATTATAAAAGGCAGAAGTGGTAAAATGAAGAGCCGTTTGGGAGCCGAAAGAGCCGGCTCTTCTTGGTGAGCTGAGCCAAATGACCTGGCTCGCTAAAAAGACCCGGAATTCCCATCACTACGTCGCACCGGAGCACGACTGTATTTACTGTCCGACTGGAAAATTGTGCTGCTGTCAGAAAAAAGCTAACGCGAAGATTTTTTGTAAAAAAATAATTATTGTTATTAGCTTTGACCGGCGGGTTTATGAATTAGCAAGATAGCCTTGCAGTATTCGCATTAAATACATTGAAACGTTAATATAGGCAGTAGTGACATCAAATAAACAACAGCAGCTGTATTACATGTGCGTCGTCGTTAAGGAACCTGCTATCTTCTTCTGGATGGAGTCATATTCAGCTGTTGTTAAAAATAGAACAAAAATAGTATCATGTTAGCTTTGATTTGACACATTTGACATTTGACAGCAAAAGTGAAAAGATGCATGCTTTATAATGTTAAACCAATCGACCCGCTAGCTTATTCCTCACCGTTTTCTTGCTTTCCAAACGGTGATAGCTTAACTTGGCTAGCCGAGGTGTTGTTGTTTACCATCATTATGGACAGGGAGGCATACCGTAACTGCTGCAGCTTGGTCAAAATACCCAGGCAGTCCTATGAACAGTTTTGGTCTTCACATTTTCTAGATTACATCGACAAGGAGCTGAGCTATTCAAAGTTTTTCAAGAAATACTTGCTTCCCAATCACCCGTGTATGTTTTCAAGAAGGTTCACAGAGGACTGGAAGTGTAGGAAACAATGGGTGTCTGAGGAGGGGAAACCGAATTTCCAGAAACTGCTGCAGGAGTTTGGTAAATAAATATATTACTAATGCGTTAACTAACTACCATGAACCATGTTATAAACCATCCAGACCTCTCAGGTCATCTGGATCAGGTCTGCTTAGTGTCCCCAGAGTCAGAACTAAACATGCAGAAGCAGCATTCAGTTTTTATACACCAAATATCTGGAACAAGCTCCCAGAAACCTGCAGGACCAACTCCAACTCTGAGTTCTTTTAAATCAAAGCTTAAAACCTTCCTGTTTGCTGCTGCTGCCTTTTATTAAACCAGATAATGATCTTAGATACTGCACTAGAGCTTTTACTCTTGTGTGTTATATTCTATTTTAGCTTCTATCCTAGCTTTGATTTTTAGCTTGTTTTTATTTTCTAATCTTTAATGTTTTTATAACTGTTTTAATTATGTCTTAATGTTCTTTTGAACTTTGTCGCAATGTTCTTGAATGTTTATGTAAAGCACTTTGAATTGCCCTGTTTCTGAAATGTGCTTTACAAATAAAGCTGCCTTGCCTTGCCTTACCATACATCATTATGCAGCTGCTGCAATGACTGGTGACTGTAAGATAATGTATTTGTTCTTTTATCACAGATGAGACTCCTGTTCCTGTTGCAAACTGCAATGCAAAGGAGTACAATGCAAACCCTAAACAAGTAATGCCTTTCAAAGAATTTATACAATACTGGAAGGAATACATCCAGAATGGCCATTCATCACCTAAAGGATGTCTCTATCTAAAAGACTGGCACATGTCAAGGTATCAATTAATATTATGGATTGAAGTAAACTTTGTTTCATGCAGCACAATGTGAAAAATATATGTACCCATGATGAATTTAATATTATTGTTTCACAGAGACTTTCCAGAGCATAATGTTTACACCACACCAGTCTTCTTTTCTTCCGACTGGCTCAATGAATACTGGGATACACTTGAAGTGGATGACTACAGATTTGTCTACATGGGACCTAAAGGCTCATGGTATGAAACATTTAACATCCTGCTGGCAAAAAACACAGATTATAGCTTTTTTTTGTCAGGTAAAAAAAAAGTTGTCTGAATATTTTATATATATAGTTGTGAGGCAACACATTATGGGACATCTATCAATCAGATGCACTTTCTTTGTCTCCAGGACCCCGTTCCACGCTGATGTGTTCCGCTCCTACAGTTGGTCTGCAAACATCTGCGGAAGGAAGAAATGGCTCCTGTATCCCCCCGGTCAGGAGGAGTTTTTACGAGACACTCACGGCAACCTCCCTTATGACGTAACATCAGCCGAGCTTCGAGACAGAGGCCTTTTCCCACACTCCGACGAGGCATGTCAACCTCTTGAGATTATTCAAGAGGCAGGTGAAATCATTTTCGTGCCCAGTGGCTGGCACCATCAAGTTTATAATCTGGTAAGAACTGTAAAGGCGACAAAATCTGAGTTAAAATATCTACCAAATGACATATCATACATCACGGTCTGTAATCTCTCTTTAATGTTTATTATTACAGGAGGACACCATCTCTATTAATCATAACTGGTTGAATGGCTGCAATGTAGACATCATGTGGCAGTTCCTTCAGAATGAGCTATCGTCTGTTCAAAAAGAGATAGATGAGTGGAGAAACACGATGGACTCTTGGCATCAGCACTGCCAGGTACTTCAGAGATGAGCTTGTTCAGCACACATGCTTTCTACAAACGTGCTGCTGCCGTGAATGTTTGCAATATCATATCTAAAGTCATTGTTGTTTGTTACTTTTCAGGTCATTATGAAAGCCTGCTCCGGTATTAACTATGCAGAATTTGCCTCGTTCCTGAAAATCCTTGCCGACAACCGAATGGCTTTCCTGAATGCTTGCTCCTCTGGGGATTCCTCCGATTACCCACGACATCTCTCAGAGACGCTCACCACACTCGGACCTTACCACGCTGCCTTTGACCTACAAAGAGTGGCTCACGTAATTGAATGCCTGCTCTGCAATGAAGACTTTAAGCGGCTCGATCATTCAACGTTGACTTTGCAGCCAGAAACCATGTTGCAGCAAATTCGGGACACCATACAATCCACAAGGGGGCAGCATCTCCTTTATCAGGAATAAGATGTTCAGTGGCGTCTCAATGTTGTTGATGCCTGGGAATGGCTTGAATGAAAAGTGCCAATTTGTACAGTGCGAATAAGAAAAAAAGAAATCTCAAGTGTTGATATGAATGTTTGGAATTTTTTTTTTTCACTGAAAGATGGATTAATAAATAAAAAAACACAAGTTAATTGAGTTTTTTTAGTATTTTTTTGCATATTTATTCAACAACCACCCATACCATATCAGTGCTGGTATATATTGTTGTATATTTCTGCAATAGATGTGTTAAATAGCAAAATTCTGTGTTAAATAATACTTTATAATTTTGGAGAAAAAAGAAAAATCACTTTAAAAGTTATTGCAAACAAAACAAAAATACTCTCAAATATGGATAAGTGCCATGCAGCTGTTTAGCAAAGACAGTGTAACATACTGTACTTTAGGGTTCTGTCTATGAGGAGTCTGTCAGATGGGATGTATGTCACATTTGAGGGAACTATAAAACATCCTCCTCTTCAGTTGGTTGTCACGTCTTTAGGCCACCAGTCTGGCACAGAGGCCTCAAGTGTCACTGCGGTGTCGTCAGAAGATTTGAGCGTCAACGCTTCTTTGGCATGAGCCATGCGGATCAGGCTCAGACCCAGCTCTCCCACCCCTGCTCGGTGCTTCCCAGCTGGCTTGCCCGACTGCGTTTGCAGCGCGGCTCCTTCCTCGAGGTCTTGGGCCGGAGCTGACAAGCGTACTGGCATCAGGCGCTTTCGAACCACCCCGGTGTGATGAGTCCTGGCTGTGAGCTCCTGGCCGATGTAACAGCCCTTGCTGAAGCTGATGCCCTGCATGTAGACGAGGTTTGACTCTAGTGGTAGTGCCACTCCGGGGGGAAGGTCCTTCACTCCCTCGGGAAGTCCTAGACAACAATGACAGGCGGAGGAAATAAACAAAACAAACAAAACTTGTCAAAAAGCGTCAAGAGCACAACCCGTCTGGTTTCTCTTTTATTAAAACAAAGCATGTATTCTAGCATACTAACTGGTTCTTACCTATTGCATAGCGATGTCTGTGATAATCCCCCGTGTCACCTTTCTGACACGATGTGACGACATCCAAGGGGTCAACTTGGCTGTCCAACACCAATCTCCAGCCCATTTCCTGAGTCCGAGGATCAGCCTCCCACACCAGAGCTTTGTCTGGAGAGGAGAGCTCAGGTTTACTGGCCTCTTGACCTGCGTTCTTTTGCGTGGAGAGCACCGCCCACACAGAGAGCTCCGGACAGGGGTTTACGTTGACCTTTCTGCGGAGCTTGTACACCTTCAAATGTCTCAAGATTGAGTCCTTCACTGCGCTGTCGCACTCCAGGAAAACGCCCTGTCCTGCATCGGCTTCTTTCAAACTGAAAGGATAGAGAGCAAGTTTAGTGCTTCGTAAAAAAAATAAGATCATATATATATAACATAGTTATAACTTTTGTGGTGAGCACATCTTTTTCTCAATCTGTCTAGTTTACCTAGACGGAGTTAATGATTTTATTTCCCAGAGAGACTTTTGATTAGTACCAAAAAATGTGCATATTAACATATAGCTTTGTAAAATATTAATTTACCAGTGGCAAAATCAGATTATACTACTGTTTTATGTCTTTCTGTGATTCAAGCTTCTATTCACTGGGCACTTCACCCACACCGGTGTTTGTACTTATTTTGGCTGACCTTGGGTGGAGCTATGATGGAGATACATACACAGTCTGTACATATTTACAATGAACCACAGTTGTGTAGGGGCTTTATTATAACCAACATGATGTTTAATTGTTTGGTCTCCCTACTTCCATGTTAAGTGTTCTTGGGTTTCTTAAAAAGCACTATATAAATACAAGTTATTATTATTATTATTATTATCATCATCAGAAAACTAGTAGTATCTGTAAAACAAGATTATAGAATTAAGACCTTGTTCTTACATATCGAGGAAAGGGCTAAAATCTATTATTTTACAAAGTTCAATAATTTGCTACACATATATCAAAGTGCTACAAATTGGATGATTACATGTAAAAACTGAATTAAAATGAATCTGTGGCTGGATTAGAGGTCAGGATCGCCAGGCAGAGTTCACACTAACCATTTGGCATCAGACGTATACTAGTATCTATTGAGTTGCTACTATAAACTAGTATCTGATGAAACTGTTGAACAAATTTCACTGGCAACTAAAATTCATACACGTCCTTCAAATGTTCACCTGGCATTTTGTTTTTGACAGGCTGGGTTACAATATTTCTTGCTCTGTGAATTGCCATCTATCCAGAGGTTTTCAACACAATTTCATAAGCTTATTGTGCCTTTTTTTGTCATATCACAGATGCTCAGAAAAACATCACTCTGCTGGAGCTATCTCAGTATGTGATTACTTGACCATCTAAGTTTGACCAGTTTTCCTACGAATAGATTTTCGACAGCATCACACTTCCTGTATTTACTGAAAGCTATTTCCTGTTGAAAAGTATGCTGGGTTGAGACATAACACAGGAAGGAAATTTCAAAGGAAATTCTCGAAAAATGTTGGGTAGTGATTCATCTTCTACGGACTTTGAAGGACAATTAAGTGTGTGGCATGTGAAATATATAGTGATATTGTGGTTTTAGCTATCAATCAGGTTCAGTCTCGCATGTGTCGCCTCATTGTTTTGGCTGATGCTCGCTCGCGTCTACGTAGTGCGAGCACAAGCGCGACAGGACGCCGATTGTCGTTGACTCAACGGCCACAGGGGTCAATGTCAACAAGCAATTTTGGATTCTTACATAGAGCCCCTTTAATGTATGATGTTAATGCTGTTATTTTGATTCACCTTAGTTTACGGGTTATTTTGCTATTGTCTATTTGCTTTTATTCATCTTTTAGTCAATTCTCACCTATTTCGTTTTATTTATTTTATTGTTATTTTTTTTCTTTGCTGTCTTGCATTGTTTAGGGATTGTGTTGCTGGGTTTTCTATGATGTTGTTTTGTGTTGTTGAAAAATTCGATAAACTTGAAACAAATCAACTGAGGACACACTGTTCCAGAAGATTAAAAGAATATTAAGACAAACCTAGGAAAATTTACATTTTGCCAGTTAATACAACTCTTGTATCTAATGTGAAACAGTTCCATGTTTTGAAAGTACAACACATTAGCTGGCAAAGTGAAAGTCTTTTTCCATTTCACTGACTTAAAAGGTGGACTGTCCTTTAATTTTGCTCTGATAAAAGTGACTTGGACAAGGAAGCTTAAACTTAGGACTCTGTTTGTACTTACTGTTAGCTAAAGCCAGACCCAGCCAGCATTTGTATGTGGGGCCCATGTGGGCAGAAAATGGGCTGAAAAATGGGCCCTATATGAGATTGTCCGTGGGTTCCATAATGGCCCTGTGCCAATTGCCCTTGTGGGTTTCATGCAGGAGTACACTGGGTGTTATACGGGCCCAATCTGGGCAACATAAACCAAAACCCATCTCGGCCCCAGGTTTAAGTTCTATGTGGGAACTACATGGCCTGAAATATGGGTTGTAAGTGGGTTTGTCCACAGTTTCCATGTTGGCCCCCTAATTTCCCAGTAGTGACCCAACTAGGACCCACATGGGTAGCCCACATGGGGAGCCCATGTGAGGCCAACTTAGTTGACCCAAGTGGGCGCCATTTGTGTTGCCCATTCTGAGCCCATGCATACTAATATCCCATTAGTGACCCAACTAGAACCCACTTGGGTAGCCCTACTTAGTTGATCCAAGTGGGCCCCAGATAAGATGCCCATTTTGGGCCCATACCCACTTGGTACCCAGGTACCCCCAGCATAACCCATGTGGGGCCCACATAACCATGTTGGCTGGGGACTGGTTATCACCGAGGTCTGCTACTGGGCTACCAACGCCTGCCTCTGCATTTCAAGATAACATTAGCCACACCCTGGTGTTTACTGAAGACACGTGTTTAAGACAGGTGTTTAAACGGTGTAAAGATGTACTCTACCTGTACAACATGACCTTATATAGTGTCCTTCCTTGTACATTGAACATGTGTGCGTACATGGCAGTGAGTCCTGGAAATTGTGTCAAGGGTCTAAATACTGTATATTTGTGACATCACAAATGAGCAGAAATCGTGACAGCTTGTTTCAAATGCAGAGTTTCTGAATACAGGCTGTGTGTATTTCCCTGTTGATTGAGTGTTTTGATACTTTCACAGTATTTATATAGGACTTAAGCCTGCTTTATAATAAAAAACATGAAAATCGAACTTTTTTTTATAATATGGGACCTTTAATGTTAGCTAGAGCCAGACTGCACACACAGGCAGCACTGGTTATCACTGAGGTCTGCTACTGGCCTCTGCATTTCAAGATAAGTAACATCAGCCCCACCCTGTTTACTGTAGACAAGTGTTTAAAGACGTCCTCTACCTGTACAGCATGATGTCATAAAGTGTCCTTCCTTGTACATTGAGCATGTGAGCGTACATGGCAGTGAGTCCCGGCTCCTCCAGCAGCCCCATGTCATTGGTTATGATCCCCTGAAGAAACGGACTGGTGTCTTGTCCCTGGATCTTCAGTAAGGTCCTGTGAGGCAGGTGATAGCACATTGACTGTCTCTGGACTGTCTCCTGGCTGTACTGTCTCACACGGACACCTGCTGGAGCTGAGACACCGGGGAGAGACGTTAAAAACAAATATCGACCGGTGTATTTTGTGGCGGACGTGAAGGCTCCTCTGGTGAAACACAAAACCCCCATGTTGACCACGGTCTTTGCGGTGTGTTATATGTTTAAACTAAGTGACTACTCCGCCTCCTAGCAACGGTTACCGGCTACATAACACAAGACATTGGCAGTTTGACTCCCGCAGCAACGGCTCCATTTTGAAATCCCATAATGCATTGCTCGACAATAACTAGTGATGTGTCGTCGCAAACGAGCCGGTTCAAAGAGCCGGCTTGTTTAAGTGAACGATAATGGTACGTGTCCACAGGCTCCGTGCTTTCCACGCTCCCCATTCATTGTCTATGTAAGCAGCCGCGCAATGCATTCTGGTTGCGTAGCGTCGCGATTCGAAAAGCGGAGCGTCACGACGCCTGCTCCTCATTTGCATAAAGTTGAGGGCTAGTCTATTTTACGCAAATCACTGGCGTCCGACGCGACTCGCCGCCTCTCGAAACGCCCGAGAATCTTTTAAAATAAATGTTGTTGATCCAAAATAAAGACAAATTCATCAACTGCATGGCTTATTTCTCGCCTCAAATGTTTTCATAAACACATTTACTCTATTTTCGTGAAATAAGAGAAAAAAGTTTCCAAACGAGCCTCTCAGTTCCCGGTTTGAAAGCTGGGAGCAGCAGCTCACGGCGGGAAAGCGTTCGTCCAATCAGGTGGGGACGGCCTTGTGTCTAGTGATAGCCCACCAAGCGTCCAATGTTGGGAAGCATCGTGTCCCCTCGCGATAAAAAACGCCCCTGTGGATACGTACCATAAGAGCCGGCTCCCATCCGAGAGCCGTTGTTTTTTTGGGTTTTTTTTATTAATTCAAGGCAGAATGATAGGATCTTCTCCGCGCTATGGTCACTCCATGCAATGACATACATCAGGTGATGAACAGACAAGGATCAAAGGGCAGGGGTGCACGGTGCGCTGACGGTCTACAGGTACAGAGCAGGAGGGAGAGGAGGAGAGAAAGAGAGAGAAGAGTGCGGTGCGCGAAGAGCAGACAAGATGAGTTACAGTCGGAAACGAAGCAGCATGTAAAATTTCGGTATTCTGGAAATTATAAGATTTGGTATAATTAAATTGAATAATTTAAGTGATATATGTGCACACATACTAATCATAGGTCAAAACAGCGCTACATTTGGCTGAAGTGGTAAAATGAAGAGCCGTTTGGGAGCCGAAAGAGTCGGCTTTTCTTGGTGAGCTGAGCCAAATAATCTGGCTCACTAAAAAGAGCCGGAATTCCCATCACTAATAATAACGCAACCAAACGCAACACATGTGACGCTGTTTATGTGGACCACAGACTACATACAGTCTATGACAGGGGTCAGCAACTTTTACTATCAAAAGAGCCATTTTAGGCAAAAACAAAACAAAAAAAATCTGTCTGGAGATGCAAAACATTTGAGCATTGTGATGAAGGTAACACAGTTTATAGTCTAAGTATGTAATATATAAGTCTAATGCAGTGAGGGCCCCGGAGCAAATGTACTACGGAGTATTAGGGCCACATTGAGGGATAAAACATCTGAGATTTCCAGAATAATGTCATAATATTACGAAAAACAAAAGTTGTAATATTACGAGAATAAATTCATAACTTTACAAGAAAAAAAGTCATAATATTACGAGATTAAAGTCCTAACTTTACGAGAAAAAAAGTCATACTATTACGAGGATAAAGTCATAACTTTACGAGAAAACAGTCGTAACATTACGAGATTAAAGTCATAACTTTACGAGAAAAAAAGTCGTACTATTACGGGAATAAAGTTTTCTGTGGGCTGTGTGTAATTCTTCATGGATTAAGCGTTTCAATACTTCCACAGTATTTATATAGCACTTAAACCTGCTTTATAATAAAAACTTTCACTTTATACAATATGGGACCTTTAACTAGAAAAATGGGTCCCATAATTTTCAAGAGATGACATTGTAATATACTGGTAAAACTTAAAACAAGTTTATCACACAGATAGATTGGGCTTTTCCACAGCATATACATTTGGTTATGTAAGATGCTTTTTGAAATGCACAGGGTTATACAGAGGAAAGATCCAGTTTTACATCTTAGAGGTAGTATAATTTAGAATTGATCAACTTGACTTACCACATGGATACAAGTACTATTGCTGGATTCATGTACATTATCATTTATATTTACAGAACATTATATTCACGAAGTTTATGTAAGCAGCGACACAACTGATAACTATTGTATTGCTTTATAACAAACCAAGACACATTGGATAAGGCCATGTCTAAAGCAAAATCAATCACCTTTGTAATGCCTATATTAGTGTTAGGAATGAAATTCACTTCACTCAACTGATTATGAATATGAAAAACACAACTGTTAATTTTCAGCTAATTATGACAAAATGGGCAGCAGGCAGCATACGCCATTTAACGTGACTCCCACCAAGGCTCTATAAACTTTCACTGCTCAGTAAAACTGTTTAACAGATGGGAAAATACCAAAAAACTGAGCACACATGCATCTGACGTTACCGAACAAAATGTGTAACTCATTACCATGCAGGTAAAAGATTTAAAACATACAAGCCTGTTTCTAACAAAACTGATAGAAAAAATAGATAATGAAACTCTATTAAGTGATGTGAAAGTGGACCAAATGGTTTCTTCCAGAATATAGATGCTTGGTAAAAAAAAAAATCAAATCAAAGCAGCAACTCTCCAATATTTTAAACTCATTGTTATTTGGCATGATGTCTCTTTCTAGAGCTTGGACAAACACTCATTGTTCTCTCTGTTAATGACCTGTTGATTAGCAGCAGGTGTGGAGAGCCCCTTGATATATACTAAGAAACCTACATTGGCATATAGATTGAGGAAATCATATTGAACACAGTATATCCATATGTTGCCTGTAACTCTTGGCATACAGTGATAATTTACTGTATATGGAGATAATTTAGTCATGTTTAAGATGGAGTTTTGTGGATTGGTGATGGAGTTTGCTGTTGTAAACAATGAGCTACTCCAATGTAAGTTAGGTTTCTTTCTTTGTTCTAAGTGACAGACCACACCTGCTATCCAATAATTAATGGATACAGGGTTTGTCTCCATAAGTCATGTGTACGTATATACATTTTTTTATAATGAGTATTTTCCCATATTTAAGATAATGAAATGCTGTGTCATTTCATAAATTATAAAAATGATAAGCCCCTTCTGCACCAACACCAACACTACATTGCTAAGTACGATTCTTCTCATTACGGTTTACTGCCCCATATATTTGAAAATTCTTCTTCACAAGTACACATACGTTAAAGGCAGGGTTGGTAATCTTGAGAAACTAGCAAGAGTACACTAGATTTTAAAAATGAGCCAACAGAAAAACCCAGCCCAGTGTTGCCAACTCTTTTCAATGAAAGTAGCCAGCAGCACTAGCTCCAAAAGTCCCTAAATCTAGAGAGAAAGTCGTCAAGTCGGCAACACTGACAGTTCATCGCTTCAGGCCGCTCCTCCAAAATTATCATTATGGATGTAAACAACGAACATGGCTATTGTTAGTACTCACAGCTTGTAGAAGACTCTGGTGTAGTGCATTGAGTTTATTACAGTGCTGCGACCGCCACAGATACCAGATTTATTTCTTTTTTTTGTCAGAGCATTTGATTTATTGATTGCTGTCGGGATGTAATGAGAATCTCAACAACTATAACAAAAAAAATGAACATTACCAACCATAGCTTGCTGTGGTCAGTAAGGAGAATCTCAACATGTCTCATCCCAAGTTTTTATAAATGAGTAATTTCCAATTTGACCTACAATGTCTTTCATTTTTGGCTTTGATTGGATCTTTTTCTTATTACAACATGAGGATTTCTTGCTGTAACAACATATTTGCTGTAACAATAAACCTTTATTGCAATCTTTGAATTAGACTTCAATAAAAACTTTTCACTTTGCAGTTTTCAAAAACACACCATTTCTAGTATTAGTGTGATGAAGCAGATGAGAGAGGCAGATTATGAAGCAAGAAATCAAAGGTTTCAAATAAGTTTATTTCTTCATGAATAAAATACGAGAACAGTCTTTAAAAGTTTGAGGCACTTTGAAGTATGACAACAGTGAAGGCAGGATTAAATATTACTCAAACCAATTTTAGAAACATACAAACTGAAACGGCCATCTCCAAGACCTAACATGCCTATAACATTAGATAAATGTAGAGCTAATTGAATAGCTATAAGGATGGGGTTTCTACTGTATTCTATATGTGTATACTGTGTGTTCCCAGTTGTAAAGCATGCATCATCTGCTTCAGATTGCAGAAAATCAGTATTTAGTTCAGAAAATGATTCCATTTTCTATTCACTTACCTCTTCCCCTTCAAACGTGACACTGCAAGGCTTTGGAAAATATAGAATAGAATAAAGGCTTTGCACAAAATGACTGAAGATCATCACGCTGAGCAGATGTCTACCTTGTAGACCTATCTATCTTTATCAAAATATTTCACATTTAATCTGCTTCCAGCGACACTCATCCATACTACATCCAAAATTACTTTTCTCCAAATATTAAACATGCATCTTTCCAACAATAATCACCATTCTTCAGAAATGAGTCACTGTGCATTTGTTTTTCACTGTGTTTTTTCCAATTTGGACTGAGGGTACAATCACACACTTACAAAGTTAGATTTCTTCAGATTAATCCAGTTCAGCGGCAGTCAAGGGTAGATCAGATGAATAGCTCCAAGCGGTCTGTTTATATTTTGACATTTTAGCTGGAATTAGAGATGTTTAACTAAGAAAGCACATGATACCCATGTCCAGAAGCTATGGCAAGCACAACATGACACACTACAGTAACAAAGAGGATTTGTGGTACTGGATTTGATAATTTCTTCGTGTGTGTTTTCTTTTAAATTCCCCAAAAACGGTGTACTACTCATTCAGCTAAAGTGATTGAAATTCTGAAATTGTTTTTGTCCAAAGTCACATCTCTCTCTCACACACGCACACATACACACACAGACACACACACACATAGACACAAACCCTCCAGCTGTTTCACAGTGCAGTCCTGGAGTCCTAAAAGTTTTTACTGTTAATTTACTAAATTAGATTTTATCTCTAGATCCAGACAGATGTCTTTCCATTTTTTACAATGGTCGCAGCCTTTTCTGTGGCTGATTTCGGCCTCGCTCCTTGTTTCTCCTGGACTGTGTTGACTCGATTTTGCTCTGCCATCGTGCCCCCAGAGACAGGACTACTGGTTCTGGAGGTTTGCTGGTTGTTTTTGGTTTGATATGTTTGAAAGGCCATGTCCAGCTGTTCCTGGGCAACCCGTAGGTGGCGGTGTAGGCTCGCCAAATCGGAAGGGATGTTCTCGTCTGGGCTGGTGCACTGCTGCTCCTGGGCCACGTTGGCCATGTTCTGCTCGTGGGTGACGAGGCTGTTGGGGATCCTGCTGGGCTTGTCCGTCTTCATCACAAGGTTGTACCCCGGAGGAGAGGCCGGGATGTTCCGAGAAAACGGGTAGCCGTAGGACGTCCGTTGGCCCCGGTTCCTCTTCATGCGAAGGGTGTCCCGGAAAGTGCCGATTCCCAAGTGAAGCATCTCGCACAGGTTTAGCACGAGACAAAGGCAGCTTACCACGTACATGATGAGGAGGAAGATTGTTTTCTCTGTGGGCCTGGAGATGAAGCAATCCACTCTGTGTGGACAGGGGTCCCTGTTGCATACATATGAAGGACTAACTTGAAAACCGTAGAGGAGATACTGTCCCGCAAGGAAAGCGATTTCAAAAATAGCTCGTGACATGAGCTGAAGAACGTAGATTCTCATCAGGCCTTCTTGCATAATTCTTCGGCGGCCATCGTGTTTTCGCGTGTCTTTGCTCACCGGTTCGGGTTTAGCCTCCTGCACCTCCAGTGCATCCTCATAGATCATGGGCTCAGCATCGTCATCTTCCTCCTCCTCTAAGACATCCTCCATATGGTGGCTCTCTCTCCATCTGGAGTGAGGAGGAGGCTTTTTGCGGAGCCTGTGGTGCTTCCTGCGGTCCTCCTCCGTAGTTCGGGCTATCTTGTGGATGGCGTAGCCCATGTACATGATGGAAGGAGTGGAGATCATGATAATCTGGAAGACCCAGAAGCGGACGTGCGAGAGCGGGGCGAAGGCATCGTAGCACACGTTGTCACAACCCGGCTGCTTGGTGTTGCAGGTGAACTTGGTCTGCTCGTCCGAGTAGATGGACTCGCCTCCGACCGCCGTGAGCACAATGCGGAAGATGATGAGCACAGTCAGCCACACTTTCCCCACAAAGGTGGAGTGGTTGTGGATCTCTTCCAGGAGACGAGTGAGAAAGCTCCAGCTCATGTTGCTCTAACAAGCTTTTCAACTAGAATCTGTAAAGAGAGAATAAAGAATTGATTAAGATCTGAGTAGGGACCTATTAAAGAATTTGGTTTGAGCTTTAGAAAGCTATGAGTTGCAGGTGAATTAAGTGTTTTAGTGAACTGTAATTTTGTGAATATTACTTTGCAAACTTAACCTCTGACCTCAAGATATGTGAATGAAAATGGTTTCTATGGGTACCCATGAGTCTCCCCTTTACAGACATTGTCCACTTTATGATAATCACATGCAGTTTGGGGCAAGTCATAGTCAAGTCAACACACTGACACACTGACAGCTGTTGTTGCCTGTTGGGCTTCAGTTTGCCATGTTATGATTTGAGCATGTATTTTATGCTAAATGCAGCACCTGTGAGAGTTTCTGGACAATGTTTGTCATTGTTTTGTGTTTCTAATTGATTTATAATAATAAATATAGACATACATTTGTATAAAGCAAGCATTTTGTCCACTCCCATGTTGATAAGAATATTAAATACTTGACAAATCTCCCTTTAAGGTACATTTTGAACAGATAAAGAAATGTGTGATTGATTTGCTATTATTCGTGATTAACTATTTTAATTGATGACAGCCCTACTTTATATACTACTTACATTTGTATTCCTTTTATCAAATGTCTGTACTATTTGTGCCTATAGCCAAAGCAAATCCAGACTGGGTCTGCAACTAACAATTATGTTCATAATCAATTCATCTGCAGATTATTTTTTCATCTGTAAAATGTCCCAGAACCCAAGGTAACATCTTCAAATGTCTTATTTTATATCACCACCACTCACAAAACCCAAAGATCTTCAATTTACTATCAGCCGGAAACTAATAAAACCAGCAAGATAATCATATTTGACAGGATGGAACTAGATAATTCTTGGCAATGATTAAATGATTGATAGATTATCAAACTAAATAAATCATTTATTTTCCGTCAATCAGTGAATCATTGACGAATCAACTAACCATATAATCCGTAGGTGTTGACCTATGGTACAGCCAGACACAAGACAGTGGCTTGTGTAGATTCATATCAGTGAGAAGGGTGATGTCATTCAGTCACCTTATCTGAACATACAAATCACGCAGCATATCTAATATCCCCTTCTAACAGATTGAAATGATTTGTGAAAGGGTTGAAATGGCAAAATGGAAGATTAAAACAAAAAAAGAAAAACACTTCATCAGCCATGCACAAACCCACCAGCAAAAAAACAACCATTTTGATTATAGCTTTGACCAAAGAACACGCTGAACACTACAAGAAGGTGACAGGCTGAAAACACTAAATGAAACTGACAGAATATAAAAAACACCCCATTCTGGTACACTCAGAGAGCCACTTCAGAAGCCATACTGTACTCTGTGTTGCAACAAGGGACACATACAGAAGAGAACAGATGACATGAAACCTCGCAGTATCATCCTCTGACTCTGCGAGGTGAATGAAGCTGCGATGAGGAGACGGCGTATATGACGCTTCTGTCCCCTTCATTCATGGGGGCAGAGCCGCAGAGTTCATGTTGATCTCATGACTGCGGCACTGTGTTCCCTGGCGTGGGATGTGCCATCTCCCCTGCCATCTGAGTGAACAGGAGAGGCTTGTTGCTCCGCCACGAGGCCTCCCCTCCAGATCCAGCACTGCTGACGCTCGGGAGGGGTACAGCCACACGGAGACAGATGGCACCTATGGTGGGCGTCTCATGTCTGCCCCAGGATGGCATGACAGGAGGGCCGCTACACTGAGGATTTTGTGTGAGGTGTATCATGGCAGCAACATCATACCCCAACATTGAAGTGATCTTGAGATATCTGCCTGCTGTTGGCGTGTTTTGCACCTTGTTATGATGATTATGTGCTGCCTTTGTCTGTCTTTAATTTTCAGCACCGTTGCCATTTTAACGAGATCTCCCTGAAAGGAGATACATATAATCTGAGTGGGACTTGCCCGTTTAATAAATAAAGATTTGATTTCACTGAAGATAAAGCAGCAATGTAAATGCAAGAAAGATCATGTTTGGGTTCATACATTTTTGCTTAATCAGAATCAGAATCAGAATCAGAATCAGAATCAGAATCGTGTTTATTGCTAGGTGTAAGAGGTATACAATAGGAATTTTCTTTGGTTTTGTTGGTGTAAGTAAACAGTATAATAACAAAAGAATAGATAAAAATGTTAGAATAAAATAAGAATAAAAAAATTGAAATTAATACATGCAAACATATCATTCAAAGCAACTTACTCCAAGTCGGAGACATTTTTCATTTACAATATTTTTTTTAAATTAGGGGAAAAAAATTCTTTTTAGGATTTAAATGTTTCATAAATATGGATTATCATATCTTACAATATTAGCTACAGATGTATTGTAGTTACAGAAAACATAAAAATTTAATAAATATATCCACTTGTAATATTTAAACCCCACAAAATAGAGCCACTTTTTAAAATAAAGGTGTAATATAAGGTTTAATAAGATTAGTTAAGAACATACTGTATATTTAAGACATATTCATATTTTCAAATGTAGGAGCATCATAAATGCAGATGCAGGCCCACTATATTTGACATTATTAAACATATTGTATTGCATTGGGTGAATAGCCTTTTGTAACATTGGTTCAATTGCTTGTATTTATAGCAGAATATTCATATTTGAAAGACTACTGCGATGGCATGCAGTGATCTTTCTGCAGGGTGAATTCAGACACAGGACCTCACAAACAGTCCACAATTTCATTGTAAAAAAAAAATGTGCATTTACAATGATATGACAATTGAACAGAAACTAGTATACAGTTTCTTCAGAGGAAAGTCAAGAACTGAAACAACCCACCTGGAAAAGTTGCACATGCATTTCCCATCCTGAAGGTCTCCTGTGCCCTCTCTAGACATCCCCTGCACAGTCTGATCCATGGAATACCACTTCCATCCTAATGTCCTGGCCCTTTTCCGTCTTATTGATAACCTCCAGAATGGCAAAAACGGAAAAAAAAACGACAGAACTTAACAGACTATAGACTTTCTATTTATTCCGTTTTCCCACTCTGTGAAGAAGTGAGGTCTCGCCGCTGTGAATGCCTCACATTCTGGCTTGTGTCTGGTTTCTATTACACCAGCCTTCTGCCCAAGAAGGAAGTATAAAAAACAGAGAGGCAGAAAAAAAATCCTCCTCTGGCAAGTGACCCTCATCCAAGGGTTCAGACTTGAGGATATCGTACTGCAGATTGAAATGAACACCCAGCTGAGGGAGCGTGTTAATCGCAACACAGTCAGCCTCCCCCCCCCAACGCTCATGTGCAACATTTGTAACACAGATGATGAAGGTCTCTTCCTCGCTCTCTCTCTTTCTGTTTCTCTTACTTTGTCTCCCTCTCTCTCTCTCTCTCTCTTTACATCACCATCTATCTATGTATCTCAGCTTCTTGCAGGTTAATGTCTGCATGCCCTCTAACCTTTTATACAGAAACAGCAGTAGCTCACTCTTAGAAAAAAAGGTCATATATAGAGCCGTGGCACACTTCACACACGTTTAAAAAAAATGCAAAACATCCACACCTTCTTCCTCTCTCTATCACACACATCAACCACACTAAATGCAGATTCATAACCTCTATATTATCTGTAAATTGCATAACAGTTTACAGTGGGTGTCAGTTAGTTATGAAAAAAACAACTTTTGGGGACACAAAGACAGGGAGTTCGAGGACAGAAGTGTCACCGAGACATAAGCCACCTTGCCTCGGTGCAGATCCGCTAGAAATGTAACCAGCAGGTACGCTCAGTCATATCAAGTGTCATAATATTTAGATCCTCCGTCCAGGCGGATGGCCAGATAACAGAGCAGCGGACAGGTTGCACTCTGCGCTATTGCTGCACATCTTTTCCGACTTAGTGTTTACACTTTCAAGCTTTCTACTTGGCCTGTGGGGCGCATTAGCACACGTTGTTACTTGAGGCATTTTTTCACATGACGGCAAGAGCGGCTGTATGTGGACAGAAATCTCTCTCTCACTCTCTCTCGCACACACACTTCCTTACATTCCTTTTTGAAGGACTGAAATAACATGACAAAGCACAGATGAGGAGGTGATTCATGCAAGATTAAGATGGGACAGGAATTCCTCCATCCCTTTATTGCATGTGCCAGACCTCGCTGTCAAGTTTGGGAAGGGATCTAAAGTCAACTACTTTTAATAGAAGACAGATAAACGGGTTAGTGTCTGGCTTGCGTTAATGAAATGTGTCTGGTCATTGTCACAGTGACCATATTATTAGAATGGTACTTTCATAAGGCCCTCAATAACCCTTAATTATGACCTGTGTACAGCCATAAAGCCAAGAATAACGTTCAACAACACCAGTAAGGCCACCATTAATCAGATCACACTGTCGACTCCGTTCTTGATTTTCCCGTGCCGTAATATAAGGATATTAGACTAGTTAGAGAGCAAAGACAACTGCGGTGTCAAGAATGAGATATCTTTGCATTTAAATCTCATTATGTCTGAGTAGTTTGCGGTCGAGAGAAAGCTCTGAGAGCCGCAGCCATCTGGGCCCTGCAGGACCCGTCTTCCTCCCGAGGCCTCGCCTTCAGGGCTCCCCTCTCCGTCTGACTGAGGAGATGTGGCGTATAGCGAGCACCCCTGGTGCAGCACTGAGGAGAAGAAGACAGGGGATGCTGCTGGAATGACTAGAGCATTTGGGGTTTGGACATGTGCTATCCCTAAGGGACGGATAAGCACGTGTTTTGAAGTTGCAGCGCATTCCTCTGCATCCTAAATCTTCGTCGTCATCCAAAAGACACAGATGGTCCAGTGAAGACGGTTGTTAAGTTAAACATTCAACTAAAAGTCAATTTGAGTTTGTGTTCCACAACATTTGGTAGATCTTGCTGGGATTTGCAATTAACACTCAATGAGGGGCCACTATGCTCTACTCTAATTGTTATAAATATACTGGTCATGCATTATACTGTATGTTATAAAATGTGTTTTTATTAACAGTCCTGTATTTTATATGGTTAGGTTATAGGTGCTCTATACAATACACAGTGTAACAACTATTTGCTATGTAATGTTAAAGATATGGAGGAGTAATGTTGTCCTGAGCAGAGAATGAAGTCGCTCTCCGTCTGTGTGTGTGTTGTAATCCATGTTTCTTAAAGTTATATGTGGTGATGAATCTAAAATAGAAACTTTTCTTTTTCAATGTGTTATTCCTCCAGTACTAAAAATCTAAAAAAATAACCCTTGTTCTCCTTTCATTTTATGTTATTCTCAGAACCTCATGGTACAATGTTTAACCTTAAACTGTATGTACAAAAGAAACAAACATATTTATTACTACTTACGTTATTTAAATCCATCCTTGTCTTTTTATTTTAATCGTTGAAAAACAGTTCATAATTAATTTTCTTAATTTCAATGTTCTTTGATGATAGAGCGGCATTTATGTGATGATGGCAAATACTACAATTTTGGCAAAAAGGGAATAAAAAAAGAATAGATTTTTTTCGCCCCGACAATTAATTAGTCTTTGAAACTGGATTAAAACATTTGATTTGCTCACAGTTACTTTAAGCAAAAAACAAAAGTGCTCAAATGCATTCAGTCAAACCAATGACTGTCTAGTTTTGAATGTGTTGTCCCCGTGTCCTCTGACGATTCAGGCTATTGTAGCTTTGGGAAACTGTAGTCCATGTTGATAAATATTGATTGGACTGCCCAGAGCCGGACAAGTATTACAGTATTCCCCTGTAAGACATTGTTTGACATTGCTCTTGTCACAAGGACTGGCATCATATGACAGCCAAATGAGAATGTTTAATATTCATTAGGTTACGGTTATATTTAGAGTTAATTGTAAAATAGAGCAGATTTTTTTTATTTTTTTTTCAGTTGTGGTAGCATCTGTGAGATGCGCACAATTTTCAAATAATCTAACTTGACAGCTGATGATTAAACACAAAGACAGTCTTAAATTAATAAAACATAATCAGCAAAATTGCTGTGGTGCACTTGCTTTTTGGATCATTTCATAATTATACTGCATTTTGTTTTATAAATCACAGGCATATCTTAACGGAATGGTTCTGTTATTCCCAGACAGTTTCACCTTTGAGAGGTCACTGGGAGCTGTGAGGGTTTGCCGAAGTGATGCAACACGGAGGAGTGAACATCTCGACAACTCTCCTTGGCCGCCACCAATGTCATCACACAAGAGTTTTATCCACATGTATTTACTGAATAAAGTTGATGCGAGCAGACTGGGGGCTGTGGAGGTCTGTGTTTATGTAACAGATCAAGCTCCACCATGTGACTTGGATGCCCCCCCTCCCTCAGAGAAAAGAGTGACACAAGACACCAGAGCAAAAACATGCAACTTGGTGCTTGGACTCCTCCTCTCTCTCATCTCCCCTACTACTATCATTAAACTGCTCTTACCAGGCTGTGGGGGGCTATCCCATAGGCAGCCTGAGAGTGGTGGCAGTCCCATCTCATTTGTTCATTTTTCTCCCAGTTTCTCAGCCGAGCCTATCCTACCCCCGGGGTGAGCGCGTCCCGTGCCAGTTTTACTAAGGCTGGACTCCACTGAAGCGACTGAGATGAAAAGCCTTGAGGTGGATGCCGACAACTTCCCTCAGCCAGGGCTCTGCGTCTCCCACATGAGCAAAGCAACTTGTATACTGAAAATGAGCAGCAACACTACTGTACAATTAAACAACTTATTTGGTTACTATTTCTGAATGTGTAACGGGGAATAAAAACAAGTGTCTGGTATTCCATCATTTCCCAAAACTATGTAACATAACAGGTGTCCTCATCTTCATTCCATCTGCACTCATTAAAAAATGCACGTCAAACTATTTAACCCTCCTATTGTCTTCCCGTCGACCTTGCACTTTTTGGTCTGGTTTGACGGTTTATGAAGCATCAACTATACATTATCACCAAATTCTGTGTTACACCTTTCTAGCCAACCTTGTTCCAACTCAGTACCACAACTTTTACACTTTTTTTTGTAATTTATGGTCAATAAACCTCATTTACATGAAATTGAACCTCATTTTTGAGTTAAAAAAAGGCAGAAATTATTAATTATTTTGATTATAGTTAGTATCAGAGGAACATAATGTTGATGGATTATCACAGATGGATATATGTCAGAGTTTAGTCAGAATATTATAAATATTATAATATAAAACATTTCCTATAGCAGCACATAATGACACCTTTTTAGCTAACTTCATTCCGACTCATTACCACAAGTTTTTTACACTTTGTAATTTATGGTTAATAAACCTCAAATACATGAAATTATACCTCATGTTTGAGAGAAAACCCCCCAGAAATTATGAATTACTTTCATCCATGTTATTTTGGGACAATTAGATGAAAGAAACCCAATATTTATGATATAATGAAGTTTTAAAAAGGGGTGAAATTTGACCTGAGGACAACAGAGAGGTTAAAGCACTGGAGAAAATAAGGATATATAGCAATATTTTAAAGGTACAGTGTGTAGGATTTGGCAGCATCTAGTGGAGTGGTTGCAGATTACAACCAACTGAGTACCCCTCTGCTCACTCCTCTCTTCCCAAGACTGCGGTAACATGAGCCGTGTTGTTAGCCTCGCTCAGAGGCCATCCTTACCATAACAACACTACTTTAGGAGCAATGGATGTCAGACGGCGGCTGGCGGTACCACGGTTTTGCACTCTGCGACCCACGTTACCGCAGTTTCACAAGCATGTTGGAGAACTACGGTGGCCTTCAGGTAACGTAAAAAACACGAAAGGCTCTCTCTAAAGCCAGTGTTTGGTTTATCCGTTCTGGGCTACTGTAGAAACATGGCGAAGCAACATGGAGGACGCCGTGAAGAGGACCCGCACACTGTGTAGATATGAAGGGCTCATTCTAAGATAACGAAAACACAATGATTCTTATTTTCAGGTGATTATACACTAATGAAAACATAGTTCTGAATATTATATTCCATTTTTGTTCAGGTTTGTTTCCTGTCCCAGAAGGAGGTTCCATTTATTACCGCGCTGACGTACTACAATCATTCTGGTAGTAAAGATTTGCTTATAAGAGACCTGACCCCAAGAGCTCAAAAATCACGTCTCATTTATCTTTATATGTTTATGAGCAGGAAGTAATAATGCTTTGCCTCACTCATCAGACATTCCCGTCTTAGTTAACAATCTGATATGAGCTGACTTTTTGCCCGTTTTCATCAGCGTGCCAGTTTTCCACAGAAAAGTTGTAAAGATTGGTACATGATTGACTGTGGGCTATAGATGCAGTGGGGCCATATCATATTTGGTTATCTTGCTGACAAGCTAAATTGTAACTCAGTTGAAAACCCACTATGGTCCGAGGGATGTCAAGCAAATCTAATATCAGTAGGGCATGTAAACACACAGATTTTTTTTCACAAACATTATTATCACTGAGTATTTTCATTCAGACATTGGATCCAATGGAGCAAAAAAAATCTGTATGTTTACATGCCCTACTGATATTAGATTTGCTTGACAGCCCTCGGACCATAGTGGGTCTCTCACATTAAAAATATAAAAAAAAATGAAAACAAGACTGATGATAATGTGTATTCAAAACCAGGGTCATATATTTGACAAGACAATTGAACACTCAAGTGAATCAATAAAATAATATTCAGGTCACAAGATGTACGTATTTCTTAATTGTCTTATTCCCTGTCATTATTTTTAAACTCACTTGCTGATGAAGTTTTCCATCAGGGCAGTGAAATCCAACACACAACTACCCATCCAAATAAACAAAATAACAGTGCTTTGCTTGCAGAGCTGGAGGGCGTTAATCTTTGACATTATCTTGTCTTAACTGGCCATGTCATGGGCTGATCTGGGGCAAGCCCAAAGGAGCAGCAGACATAGTCAGGGTCATTTGGACTACCAGAGATATGTTTATTGCAGCTCCTTCCTTCCAGATGCCTTAGTGCCGTTGCCCTTCTCCAACTTAGTGAACTCCTGGCAGCAACGCTGCAGGATCGCACTGATAACAGCAGAGATACACTCTCTCTCTTGCGTACACTTACGCAACAAAAGCTCAGGTCAACTGACATGACAGCTCAGCTATTTAGCCAGTGATAAGAAAATGCAATCTGCTGATCAAAAGGCATTGGCTAACACAAGCAACAGCAAAAGATTAACCTTCAAGATCAATGATTATGTAATAATGTGTAATAAAGGAAATATTGTCGGCATTCATTTAATAGAAAAAGAACACATGCTATTTAATACATATAATTGAAAGAACACATTAGTATATAGCTTATCTGCACGCTTTTATCCACTAGATGGCATTCATGTATCCAATGAAGACAGACTCCTGGAAAATATTCATGTGTCTAGATGTTAGAAGTCTCTGATATCAATGACCTGTAGTAGACTGTTTTCACTTTCCAGACATTCCTGGTACTGGGAGCAATGTACCAGAGTAACATCGGGTGGAAAACTAACACGCACCAGGTCCTCATGACAGAAACATCACAGCTGAATCCTTCACAGACTTTTAGTTTGAGTTACAGTATTTTAAGGCATTTAAAGTTGCAGTGGGTAGAAATGGAGCAAATGTGATTTAAAAAAAGTTATTTTTATATCACTATATCCTGACAGTAGTGAATGAGACAGGTAATCTGAAAAAAATCTTGTGCCTCTGTGTCCTCCGGTGCTCCTATAATGGCATCTGCAAGATAAGATTTCACAGACAGGAGGAAAACAACTTATCAGAGCCGAGCTGGAGCCTGCCGTCTAGCAGCTGTTAATTATTCAGGAACGCTCACTCTGAAATGACCTGTGATTGGCTAAAGTCTCCTGTCATGGGTGATTGACATGGTAGATTTTTTAAAGCCTGAAAACAGAGCCATGAGGAGGTGCAGAAGTCTAGTTTTCTCTCAGAGCACTTAAATTACAATATGCTGAAAGGTTATTATGGATTTTTTGCCCAATGATGCCAAAAATAATGTGCCCACTGCATGGTTTAATGCATCTAATCTAAAGATAGCTAAGGAATGTAAAAATACCAACAACTATAACAGTTCATGTGGAGGCTATAAACAGGAAGGGTTGTTATATGGTCTCATTGTTTCAGGCTTTGACGACTGTTTTCCTGTTAAACATGCTCGCATCTCTGTGCCACTAGAGTAGGTTATTTTTGTGTTTTTGATTTGAAAAACTCCTGCTAAATATATATTTTTTTGCTTTATAGAAACAGTACCATTCAAATGTTATTGTTCTATTTAATGGTTGACTAGAAACACATATTATATAGTCTATATATATTATGCATGCTGCCTCCTCTACACTTCCACAGTTCTCTACATTTTATATCCGACTCATTGTCCCGTATGTATCACTGCATACTTTTTGATCTGGTTTCCTGGCCTTCATTAAGACATACTGGGTAAACTCCATTCATATCTGTGGAATCTCATCACTCACCAACAGCTGGTATCATTTCCACTTTAGTAGATGGCGGTTCTTAGGAACTCAGGATTTACTCAGAACTTGGACAGTTTTCTCCTGTTTAGCACCCTGGTCATAGGATATTATTCAGACTACACCTTAATGATTTAGTCTCCCTGGGAGAGTTCAAAGATGTGATAGAAAACTGTGTAACTGAAGAGTGCAATTGCTATTCCTAATTGGATTTGTATTATGTATGTGTTGTCCATTGTCTGTTTGTAACATGCTCTATTTTGAATTGTCCCTGGTCTGTTTTGACATGCTTTAATTTTACAAAGTTTGTAAGCTTGTAACCTTGGTGTGCTATCTTGGCTACCGCAAAAAAGAGGGAGCCAAGATAAAGGTTAAACAAAGGTTAAAAAAAACAATTTGAAACTCATATTCTTATTATTTCTCAATGTCCAACGATGAAATACAACACAACAACACCAAGTGAGACAACAACACCATGTGAGACAATGGCATTAAAACTAAACCTCTCAGCATGGTGTTAAGCACAACTTTTTAAACACCCTCTATTAATTAAGATTGAATAAAAAATGCTTAGATCATGTTTAGGCAAAAATGTAACAAGCAAACCTACTTATTTTCTGCCACTTCAAGTTGCACGAACTTCTATTTCTCCAGTTGAATTCAAATGCCGGTAAAAAAAAGTCAAGCCGTATGCATATAAAGCCAACAGCTGCTTACTATGAGCAGCATAATCCACAACACCACAGTGAAAAAAAGGATAATGAAGGCTCTACCTACCTGTCCATGCGGATAAAGCAGGAGCTTATTCTATTCTTCATGGTAGGTCATCCTGGGCGGGCATCCAGAGGCATCGTTTCACAGCTCAGGCTCAGAAGCAGGATGAGAGAGACAATGGGTCATTTTTCTTCAAAACCCCTCACCACCAAGTACAGGCAGGACACTCAGGAGACCAGCATCCTGCCAAAGGCCCCATTGTTCCCTAGCCCGTCTGCCTCCATGGCCATGACCACTGACTGTTTATTTATTTAATTCAGCATGACTCCCACTACAACCCCATTCATTCACCCAGAAATTAGCAGTGACGTAGCTGTGGACCTTCAAAACCTCGCTTTTCCCGATTTAGCTTTGTGTGAGTGTGCATAAGTGTGTGTGCGTGCCTGCATGACATGTGAGATTACTACCAAAGTTATCACTGGTTATCCACATTATTTCCAACATCATTTTTTTCAGGGGCTTAGTCAACCTCCAGTGCATTTCTGGATGTTCTACATGTTTTATTTCCCACTTAAACCTTTCTTCTGAAACGTGCTGAAGGTTATTTTCAAGGCCGAGAAAGCTTGTGGAAGGCTTTTCCTCAGCTGGTTGCAGAGGGCTATTTGTTGTTTTTTTGTCAAGTGATGGAAATATGGCATGACAACTCCTTTTCCTGATGCGCCATGGCATACCAAAAACATGACGATCTTTTATTCTTTTTTGTTTGACCTCTTTTTGTATCAGAAATGTAGTGCTGTTGAAGTTGAACTTACATGCAAACCTACATCAAAGTAGCAGCTTGTATTGTGTGATAATAATTCATGTGTATTCATACAAGGAACAACACAGACTATGTAAACAGCCTATTTGCCCGAAAAAGCATTTGAATTAGTTTAGATACTTATTGTAAGTCCAACCATGACATTTTTCCTAAACATAACTAACTGGTTTTGTTGCTGCAGATGTTATCATAGTTTTGTTGCATGGCGTACAAATGACATGCAAAAAGCCTGAAATGCTTCCTCATGACACGCAGAATGTCAGTGTGATGTCGGGGTATTTATACGCCTTCCCGAGAGACTGGGCTCGTGTAAAAGAATAGCAAGTGAGGATTCCTAGCAAATTCTTGAATTTTCAGGATTCACCATTATCCCGACAGGACCACTGTGTCTACTGGAAAATTAAATTATTGAAATCCAACACAATACACATTTGTATCATCATGCTGAGAGTTTTGTTGATTAAGCATTTGCAAATGGTTCTGATCTGCTCTCTGATTGTCAGCGAGACAGAAAGACAAGAAACAGGGAGCTGCGCTCTGCTTTGTATAGTTCAAAACAAAGGAGGTATTATGATACCCCCGCGACAACATACTCGGGGGTATATAGCGCTCTGCGTGTCCATCCTTTCATCCGTCTTTCGTCTGTTCGCGTGTCACACTTTTGTTTCCGGAGCAGAACTCGGAAACTATTTTAATTAGGAACTTCAAATTTGGTATGATGGTTGACAGTGTGGTCTAGTTGTGCCTTTTGGGGATTAGAAGTCCAGGGTGCCCACATTTTTTTAAATTTTGGCCAAAAACTGTGATTCTGAGAATTTTTACCTCATTTTCTGAAAAAAGTACTCAAACCGATTAATCAATTATCAAAATATTAATAGTTGACAACTGTGGTGGGGCAGTTTCTGTTAAAACAAGACACAAACCAAGGTAACAACTTGTCTTTCAAGTAAATTTAATAAGAAAGCATATATTAATAAGAAAAGCATCTGCAGATGAACTGACGAGCACAGCCACCTGAGTGGACCGTGACAAGTGAGCCCCGAACACAAGAGTAGTCAGTATTTATACATACTAAAGCATAACACATAGATAAGTGCAAAGAAGAGAAGGATAGAGAGTGTTTCAATGCGTCAGCACACAGCAGACAACAGAGCATAACAAGACATAAGTATTTCAGCAATCTGTTGTTTACAGTTACAGAATGCAAAACCGTCGAGTCACTGTCTTATGGTGACAAAGTTGAACATGTGAGGCCCTGAGATTATCTAAAGGTACACTGTCTTAATGCAGATATGAAAATTGCCATTACACAATTTATCAATTAATTATTGGTTCCAAAAGGGCAAAATCTTTGGCCCTACATTATTAGGGGTCAAACAGTGAGCGGGGATGTGTGAGCCATGCTCACTTTTGATTTATTTGTGGGAGTTAGGGAAACTTTATCTTTATCACACTTCAGATTGTGGCAAGGTCAGCTTGCACCAGATATGTAACCAGCCTTGAAACAATTACAATTTCCCATCACTCTCATCGCTGTTGAGAGTTGCACATTCACAGTACCGATTGGCTCTCGCAAGAAAATGGCAGCAGGTAAATCAGTTTATGGTCTGAAGTACAAGCGAGCACTTCAATTATCCTGGAAACAGGAGTTTAGTTGGGTGGCTGTTAGTTGGGACAAAACTGCAACTATGTATTGCGCAGTTAGCTGCAAGTTTGAGAGCAAGGCGGATAAAACGGGGTCATTTTTCAAAGGCACGTCAAGTTTCCGAAAAACGTCACTGGAATGACATACTGTAACAAGAGCCGACAGCATCTCACATGCATGGCAGCTAAGAGGGCTGCCGACACACCCTCCTCCGGGGCCTTGCCGAAACATGAATGGCGATTAAACATGACAATTAATTTTAGTCTTTTATATTATTGATAACCACTGATAAATAAAACACCCTATACATATTTGTATAGGGTGTTTTGATCTGATTTCTGACCTGGTTGGGATAAATAAAAACATAAACATTAAACTCACTGGGTTTGATATTAAATTCAGAGTCATCATTACATGCAGTATTTATTCATTCTAAAACGGCCTTTGACAGAGAGACTTCTTAGTATGTTAATTTAAAAACAAAAAAACATTTTTAGATAGAGCTATGAACTTATCCATACTACAATATTTGCTTATCATTCAGCATCTCAAATGTTGGGAATTTTGTTTGAAAAACATAAAGCATGCCACCCTGGCGAAAAATTTTGGCCGTAAAAGCCAGAATTTGGTGGCCTCTGCCACTATTCCATCATTCACTGATTTTAATTATTCATATTTTAATGTTTGCCAACCTGATTGTAAACATGTAGTGAATTATTGTTATTATTTTTATTAGAATCAAAAATGAATATAATAAAGTAGTCGAGTAGACTTATAAGTCGGCTGTCGGCAGCTGGCACTTATGGAAAGCTCTGTGTGTGACTACTCATATATTTGTTATGATTATGCTGGTGTGCCAGCTAGAGATTTAGATGGCACGGGCCCGGCTGTTCTCATACACTGTTCGTAGCTATACCTACAAAAAGTAATGCACTATAATTTGTTTATATCCCACAAAATCAATTTGTACGTTATCCACATAATCGTGAGCCAAGACATGCGACGTAGTAAAAAGAGTGATAAAGTCCGCGTAGAGGAGGTCGGGGTGGATGGGTGGGTCTAAAAACATAGGACTTTCATCAAGGAGACTGCTGTTTGTGTCCCATATGAAACAATAAGTCAACGTGGACTTATTTGTCACTTAACTTCTGTATTTACGTAATGCCACTTACGTAGTTATTTTAATCCCAACCACAATCTTTTCCTACACCTAGCCAAGTAGTTTTGTTTCCTTAACACCGTAGGGGCTTGCGCAGGCGCACTGATCGCATGTGTTGCTGGACACAAAAATAAAATAAAATAAGAAAATAACTTTTCGTAAGATATCATACAAACCATTGTATGAGGATATGTTGCACAGGCACATCCAGGCACACCTGTGGCTATACGGCTGCTTCCAACATGTAATAAAGGCCTCTCCATGTAGCTATCTTATCAGCATGGCACCATCATGGGCTCTGATCATGGCTGCTGACATATCAGTAACCCACATGAGGAACTGTGTGTTACATACATGAGATGTAATGGTATGTCTGCCTTTAGGTAAAAAATTAACTTAATTCAAAGTGATATTTGATGTACAGTAAGGGGTTTACATGTTTCCTTTCAAAATTGTAATTTTGCCTAACAGAAGGTACCTGTACTAATTTGTTTAAGCATAAAACTGATCCACTGTACAGTGACTTTGTGTTTATACCAACAAATTGAAGTCCCAGAGATTGAATATTTAGACAGTGAAATCAAAACTGAATTTAGAGTTTCCCATGAAGTCAAACATCAATCTAGTAATATCAAGGTAGCTATGAAGAATATAGATTTCAAGTCTAAGGAATGTCTGGCTGAACAAATGACTACCAATGAATCTACATTCAAGAAATAATTTAGTCCTAACTGAGAGGCCACACCAATAAGTTATCTCTGGGCAACGACATCCATTAGTTAAACATTTCATCAGAGGTGAAAATTCCACCTAACATGCTGCAATTCATCAAACTTGTATAAAACAAATTTTGTCATCACATAAACAAGTGTAAAGTTCACAAGGCAAATGACAAGTGTGTATGTATACTGAAGGGTGCTTCTAATATGTTGTCCCACTGTTATTGCAAATGAAGGTGAAAATATATGACACACATTTTAAGATAAGGTAATCAAATACAAGTCCACAAACATAATCTTCAAAAATGACAATAGGGTTTAAAAAACACCTCTCTGACCCAGTCTCACATTACTCATTGTAAGGTAGTAATTATGTTTTTGGTAGGATTACCAAAGGTAGTATTTACTGCAGGCTTATCACAAGATTTTTGTTTTTTCTGGTCACTTATTGTATGTTTTAATTATTATTATAATTATTTAATTTAATTAATTTTGTCTAATATTGGACAGCTGCTAAATTGAATATGGTTAAACAAAGCAAAAGCAACCCATTAGATTGTTTTTCTTAAGTTTCCTCCATGTGTTATCAGATACTGGAGATGACGTAGAAGTACAGCATATGGCATGCATTAGTACCAGATGTGTGCGGAAGTTGGTTTCTGTGTGTGCGGGCATGCCATCCACAGCAATAAACAGCAATGAATGTTTCGACCCACATCAAAGCAGCTGTGTTTTTGCAACCAAAAACCCATTCTACTGCACTCTATGCAACTCTACAAACATAGTCCTAACTAGGGATGCACTGATCCGTCTTTCTCAGTCCCAATAGCGATACCTGGGCTTTGGGTATCAGCCGATACCGAGTACCGATCCGATACCTTTAATTAATAAGCTGTATGCTGGAAGTGACTGGGATGATTAATTTATGTGAAAGGCAAAATTAAACTTGACTTAAACATTGCTTTCCTTTGTAAAACAAAATGTGACCAATAAATACATATACATACATTTATTTAATTGGTCTTTATCATTAAAATAATAAATCGTACACCAACAACTTGGTAAAAAATCTTCAAAATTAACAGGAATTACAATTCAAGTGTAAACCTTTTTAATGCAGCAGCAAATTAGACAAAATCTAAACAGGAATTAAAATTACAGTAAATAATGTATATAGTATATTAACATAAAATGTAATTGTATCAGTATCAGTTAAAGTCTGAGACTAATATCAGACAGCTGCTTAATAGGAGACGGCGCAACAAAACAACCTATTGGATTGTTTTTCTAAATTTCACTTTTCACTTTCATCAGATGCTGGACATGACGTAGAAGTGCATATGGCATGCATTAGTACCAGAATGAATTCACTGCGTAATCTTCCTGTCTTTTATGTAAACAAGTGAACAGAAATTTGTTCCTGTTTGTCTCTCTTTCTCTGTGTTTTGTTTTATCTGTGTGCGCTATCGTGGGCTTATAGTCTCTCTTCCACAGTCTCCTGGCTCAGCTCTGCTCATTACGCTCACCTGCACACTTGCTTCTCATCAGTTCACCCACACGCACATCTTTCAAAATGTATGAAATGTTTTCTCACTCAATCTCAACCACCAAAACTCTATGTATATGTATTTACAGTCCATTTTGCACATTTACATATTATTGTAAAAACTGTTAAATTTACATTAAAACACATGGTTAGTGTTTCACCATTCTCTTCCAGTCACAGAGTGGTGGCAATATTGTTTAATTTCATGAAGTAAATGTGAGAACACGAGTGTGTTTATGTCATATCATATCATATTTTGGTTTGCAAAGCACCACTCTTTAAAAAGGACAAAAAGGAATTTTTAATAATACACTGCTCTGTTCTTTTGAGAGAAAAATATCTATTCTCAGAATTGTTACTCAATTGCACAACATTATATTTTTTTACCTGTTTTGTGATATTGTATGATTGCTGTGATGCAGCAACATCACCACAATAACCCACGTCCTCCACCACCAACTTGAAGAAATAGTGTAACGCTTTAAGAATATTGGGATACACCCACAATACAGTATTTAAGGATGATAACAGTTCATTTCTAGTTAGGAAGTAAGGTATGAAACAACATGCAGGGATGGCTGTAGCTCAGTGGGAAGAGCGGGTTGTCCTTTAACCACAAGGTTGGTGGTTAAAGGACGATGCTTATGATGAGTTAAATGCAGAGGTCAAATTCCATGTATGTACCTGTGCATACGTATATATGATGATTGTAATAAAGTTTAAGTTTAAAAAATGGTGATATATAATGTCATACATTAATCAGCTAAGACAATGGAGTGCTAGTCATGTGCTATTGGGCAATTACATTGTAAAACAAAGTTCAGAGACCACAATGTAATAGGTTCATCTGGTCAAGGAAAATTAAATAAATAGGCCCTGGCATCATAAAATGTGATCTTTTGTTATTTTGGTCAAATAAAGGCTTTATTACAGTTTGAAAACAAATCTAAAAACAAACAAGCATTATTGCATAATCATGTGAACAAGCCTAACCTAAAACCTAACCATGACCATAATATAGTGAAACCAGTCCAGTGATGTTCCATTCATGGACATACCCTAAAACCACAGATTGTTGTCTTGATTGGCAGATTAAATATCACTCATACCTTAGAGAGAAGCTAGATAACATCCGCCATCTCTGATATCAAGGTTACACAAACAGAGAGGTGCTTTTGTTCAACAAAGGTTAACTAAGGATACAACCATCTAACAAATGAATTTAAAATATGAATAAAGCAATGGCATCTCTGGTTTTTCAACTGTTTTTTTTGTTCTCACCCCTCCAAAGACATGAGATGTAACTAGTTATATAGACTTTTGGTCTTGCTCAATGAATTATTAGACATTGACAATTCGCAGTGAGTCATTGGATATGTAGCTTCACTGGAAATGATATCATGCTCGAAAACAGCTATGCAAAGAAGCAGTAGTATTTACAATATTTTGTTAAACCAACAGTATTTGTTTATACAAAGATTACTGATTTATTGTTGACTGGATTGAACTGCTCTCTCATTAGCAAACAGAAAAGAGAGGAGTTCAAATCATAGAAAATAGTGGTGCGTTTGTGTATAGTACACCTGCAGGGAATCAATCATAGTTCTTATTTAGAATATGGTTTACAATTTAGTTATACTGTAACCAACAATATCAAAACATGAAAGGTGCTTATCACATCATTGGTGTAAAAATAAAACAAACACTTCATTGTGTAATCTGTTTCCTACATAATTGTCAAATAAAAGCTTACAGAGATGATCAAAATCAGAAATCATTTCATCAGAAAAATGAAAATGACTTAATGTCTGAGTCTGTATCGAAACTGAACGTCTCTGTCAGGTTGCATGGTTCCAAAGCCCCATCGCCTGAGGTCAATTTCAGGTATCTTCTCATCGGGATTCTTCAGCTCAAACTCAAAATAAACCAACATGAGGAAAACAAACTGCTTGAGCTCGTTGGTGGCAAAGAAACGCCCAGGACACATGGAGACTCCAGCACCCCAGGGCATGTTGTAATATTTCACCTTCTTCCCTGCCTTGTAAAATTCAGTTTTCCTGCTCCCATCTGGATTGAGAAAGCGATCATATTTGAATGACTGTGGGTCGGGGTGGATCTCTGGGTCAACTTGAACGGCAATGTAAGGAAACACTGCCATTCTGTCACCCTTGCGAATGAAGTATTCACGGCCATCAGCCATCTTGAAAGTCATATCCTGAAGCACTGCTCTGGTGAGGAGAGGTGCAGCGGAGAGACGCAGGGTCTCTTCTACGGCGCTGTCCAGGATCGGTGTTTTCATCAGCATTTCACGGGTCAGGTTGATTAAAGGGCCACCATGTTTGACTTCTTGCTTAAATTCCTTCAGAACTTTATCGACCTCTTCTTTCACTGCTGTCATGGCTTCTGGGTGTTTCATGAGGAAGACGAGCAGCCAGAATGCAGAAGGTCCTGTGTTGCCCTGAGAGGCCCAAAGAAGCACCAACATGTACCTGTCTATCATTGTCTCCTTCATATCCAACTCCTCTTTGACCCGCTGGATGTCCCACACCCATCGGCTGATGTTGTCCTTGACCTTCATCTTCTGTATTGAAAGAGTGTTCCAGAAGTACCTCGATAGCCTGTCTACTTCCAGCCTCTCCCTTGGTGGCAAGACCCCATAAGCCAGGTTGGGAAAGAGTTGGTCATATTTACGAAACTCGTGAAATAAGGCTTCCGATTCAGCTCTGTCTTTCTCTTTGGCTTTCTCCTCACTCCCTTCTGACTCATGTGGCTGATTGCCAAACAGAGACAAGTAGCCAGCCCTGAAAACAATATTGTAGCTGTACATAAACAGTCCATCCTCCATCCAAGTTCTTTGGTCTGCAGCGGAGTCAATATTGTGCAGCATGAGGTTCTGCAAATTACTCATCATGGCTTGTGTCATTACCTCCAGGCCGTCCCCCTTGAGGTGCTTGTTGCTGGACATCTGGATAATGTCGTGATCCCCCTCTATGGCTGTGTAACCAAACACCCTGCGCACCAAATGCTGAGCAAACTTGCTGAAGTCCAGTTTTTCTCGGCTCTCCTTAACAAGTGACCCAAACGACAGAGGGTCCTGAATAAAGGTGATGTAAAACCCTCCCAGCTGTATTGTGAACACATCGCCATGCTTTTGCTTCATCCTCTCTAGGAACT
>CAKAOI010051104.1:943-20460 GCA_916701655.1 Sebastiscus albofasciatus
GCTAGGCGACGCCATCAAACATGCGGGGTTTGATTTGTCTGGGGTTTTTTTAGGTAGCATATTTTACATTATTTTGATTTTTTTAATTAACATTCACATAGTAGTATTAGATTTTATTTAATTAACATTTACATAGTAGTATTAGATTTTATTTAATTAACATTTACATAGTAGTATTAGATTTTAATTAGCATTCACATAGTAGTATTAATGAACATGAAGGATAAGTATTAATGCTTTTCATTTGCTTTTCTGAAACACTCCGATTTAGTGAATTTCAATGGAACTGCAACAGAATTGCGTTGCTAGGTAACAGTTTAGGTCCATGTTTACTTTCTGTCAGCTGATGTCATTCACATAAACAGCAACTGGAAATAAACTGGGACTCATTTATGTTTAAATGTTCTACGTAGGCCTATAGGGCTTATTATTATCATTATTTTATCAGGCTTTACTAATGGAGACCCATTACCATTATTGCTCATTAATAATACCCTATGGATTGCTTGTTCTAAATGCTAACATGAATTACTAATGCCGATCACCATGATAGCTGGTCATGCTTATATGGTCGTGTCTAGAAGGTAACCTACGAGTTGGTAAACTCTTGCGAGATGATTGAGGTTAGGCACTGGCCTTGAATAGTTCAGGTTAGGATAGATCGTCAGGCAGTCGCAACAGTTTTTCCAAGTTTTTGCCAGACTTTAGCAAATTCTAATATCTAATGCTAACAGCTCAAGCACATTTTCCAGTCTTGCATGTAAACTCAAATTCAAAGTAGGCCTATCCTGTTATTTGCAACCAAATCCAATCAGTGTTTACATTATGCTTCCGTCACCACAACAGTCCCATTGCAGGTGTCAGTGTAGTTAGCAACACTTCATAATGGCGAGAACACTTGAGAGTGATGATGATGCATTGTCATCATAGGAGCAGTTTGAACTTTAAGGTTGAGGGTTCACAAAGAAATATCTAGAGGGAATGTAATATGTACAACGCAGAGAGGTCTAATGTATTGGGATGCATGTAGCCTAAATATTACACCCTCCAAATAGGATGCAACACAAGTAACAGTGACAAAGTCAGTTTGATTGCTTTGATTTTTATTGGAATGTCCTTACTGATACGAGTGACAAAGTCCCTGAGCAGCGCAATGTTTGGAGCTGAACTTTTGTCAGAGCAATGGACGAGGAACGGTTGATTAGTTTAGATGAAATGGGGAGGTATCTGTACGACACCTCCTCATTTCAGATAGAAGAACTAGTTAGTAGAACTATATGTACAAAATGTTTTGAAATGAAATGTACTGTAAAATGATCTATTAATCCTACGCACATCGAACAAAAGTTGGCCAAATAATGGACTACAGTGTGGTGAGAAATTCACTGTTGAGGTGCGTCACCATTTCTCACATTAAAAGCTGCATTTCTGAGTTTACCAGTCATTGCCATTCCAGAAGCTCAAAACCATTAGGCAGCGCAAATATAGAGATATGCGTGGCTGAAATTGCTCTCGTTGAGGTGAGTCACACTCAGTTTTTCAAGGTCAGCCATGGCATTGACAGTGCACGCTGTGCCTCACCTAAAATACCCAAACAGCAACCTTATTTTTAATCAAGAATCAGCAGCAGGAATTCATTTCCAAAGCCCGCTCCCTACAGTTTTTAACATAGACCTACCTCCTCGTTTATCCAAAGCACAGATCATTAAATATCCTAAAATACCTCTGGGAAAAAAATGGCCACAGCAATTCAGCGAGCGACTGTGACTCATTATTAGATGTTGTTTTATTTCCCCTAGCTGTTAAATGAGTTTTTCATGTTAAAGTTATTTAGGGAAGCATTCTGGTTGAGGTCTTTCTCGTAAACTTACATTCACCGCAGGCTTATAAAAAAGGGAGAAAACAATGCTTCAACTTTGTGGTTATGGAAAGAAGTGAAGTATCTTCCACATAGTTTCAAGCTAACCACAACCTTTCTGTCTATCTCTGTGCGGAACAGCCCGGCATGCAATTGTAGCCCATGCCCAGCTAGATCATAAATGAAAGTGACTTTGAGAGCAAACAAACAAACAGAGCCTAAGTGAATCAGTTAGGGAGAAAGAGGCATGTGGCAGGCAGGCAGGTGATGGATGGTGGCGCTTAGGAGCCGTGACTTTTGGGTAAGTGACAATGACACACATAAAGGCCACCATTACCCATTTTAAGATGCGGTTAAAATCCTTATCGACCCGCCCGCCTCACTTGCCAATATGCCAGAGCATCACGCCAGCTGGAGCTAGATGGCAGGCGGGGAATGATTTGCATTGACGAGAACCACCCCGTCCCCTCTCTCTATAACACTCACTCTCTCTCTCACACACACACACACACACACAATTTATACACAGACAAGTTTCCTTATGTGAGCAGGGTTTAAAACCCAAAAGAGTAAAGCACCGGCACTAGCAAATTATCGGTGGATTCCAAATGCTGCACTCTGCAATTCGCCACAAATGCACTTTAGAGTAAAGTGTGATGCAGGGTCAAATTAATGCCTGACACCAATTTGGTCGAGGACACTTTCTTCTACAGCTCCTAATGCTGCTCGAGACACTCACCTATGCCGGATAATTGCATGAAATTATAGCCTTTTTCCACACTTTTCCGAATCTGCACTTCAAGGCAAATTCAAACATCACGTGACGCGCACCCATTTTGAATGTTATCAGCTGACTGAATGGGGGTTATCAGGTGTTATCACTGCCGTTCGAATGCTCTAGGCAGGCCCTTGCACCTACCACGTTGTGGAAGTGAAACTTAAAGGGGCTATATGTAGGAATCAAAAATTGCTTAACAGTGACACCTGTGGCTGTTAAGTCAACGACACTCAGCGTCCCGTTGCTCGCGCTTATGCTCGCACTACGTAGACACGAGCGAGCATCCGTTAAAACAGTTAGGCGACACACACGAGACTGAACGTGATCGACAGGCATCATGTTGATTAACGTTAGCAACATTAGCCAGCTAAAACCACAATATCATTATATATTTCACATTTTTGGGAGTAATGTTAGCTCACCTGTCCAAAAGGAACTTTTGTCAGTTCCGGGTCCGTTTTGATACCCAAAGCCAAACGAAGGTCCCTCCATGAATCGAAGGCCCGGTCGATGTTGATCCTAGTTTTACCCCGACGTCGGTCACATTCCTGTTTTGCAAGACGGGCTTCACTAGATATGTTTTTGTGTTTCCGTGGAGTTTGTGTTGGAGTCTGAGTCATGGTGGGGGCTGGTTGGCATTAGCGGACTCCATTTCTAACCGAATGCTAGCTATGGTTGCACGCTGTTAACCCTGTAACGGAGCTGAAGAGAGTAAAGGCACTCGCGAGCATCACATTCTTTGATTTTTCCCAAGAAAAAACGTCCCACATTCTTCACATTGAAAGCAGTCTACAGGGTGATAGAGCAAACAAAGAATGTCGCAGAAGCTCTCATTGTTTGGGTTAGGTTACAACCTGTTCACACATTGGCAATAAAAAAATGATTAAAAAACATTTATACGTGTGAAACTTACATACAGTCCCTTTAACATTGTGAAGTGAAACAAAACAGCTTCTGGTTTAGGGTTAAAATGAAAATGCTTGTTACGTTACTTGATGCTAGTGAAGTAAGTTACGTAACAAAGGCACGGTAAAATAATTCTCTTTGCATAATTACTACGGCCACTATAGGTCGGTGTTGTCTTCTTGTATTTGTATCAGTGATCAAACATGTGAATAGATGATAACGGCCTTCTGAACCTACTAGTAGGTGTAGCAGGCACCTTCTAACCCATATGTATAAGGATGATAACTGCTGACGCGCCCATTTAATCCACTGATAAAATTTGAAATGGGTGTGATGCATCAATAACTCAAGCCATAATTCTTTTCCACTTTAAAAGGCACATCTGTTCACATAGCATGCGTCAGTCAAACACTTGGGGGTTTTTCTTCAGTCAGGAATTGACAGACACACCTGTGCTATATTTTGACGTGATATTTTGGAAAGTCCATCTATTTACCTCAGAGGTTTACATTTTGCAGGAGTGTATGAAAGCACAGAAGATAGCACAGCATCCCACCACTTAGACCCTTGCTGTCATTTTAAAGGCACTCTAACAAGCCAGAAATTCTGGAGTGAAAGCTGTGAGCTTAATCTGGGCTGTGTTTTCAAGGATTCCACTGCTTTCTTGAGCGATCTTAACACTTTTTTTCTGGCCTAAAAACTGTTCCAATAAACTAGCTGGCTGTTTACTCAGCCATCATACAATTTTTCGTTTTTACTTTGACAGCTACTGGTTTTGATGTGCTGCATTGGCGAGTGGATGTGTGAACGAACTTCTCAACACTGAAAATATGACTCGAAGCGGGTGTTAGTTGGAAAACTGCAGATGTACCTGTGAAGGAAGATGTTATTGATGTGAAGTTTAGTGCTATGGATGTTATTTTCTGGGGGCAAGACTAGGCATAAAAAAAACCTGAAGAGTTGCTAGGGTTGGAGTTTTATAGCAATTTATTAATCCTTTTTTTTTCTCTGTATAAATGTATTGGGAGTAACAAGCAACAGAGCAAGATAAAAAAAATAATTAAAAGAAAATAAATAATACTAAATAAAGCTCACATTGACAGTAATAATAATAATAAGAGGATAAATCCCAAACATTACCATGTACAAATGGACAAATTAACTGTTTGTGGGGATTTCTCTTTACATAAATCAAACTTTATGATTTCATACATTTTAGCTGATGGAGAAAAATACATCTCATAAAAGTAATTTACTAATTTGATGTGGAATATTGGATCTGCTTATTTAATTTGATTCCTTTCGAACCTCTATCAAATCAATTTATGGTTCAGCTTTCTACTTTTGTAAAGTCAGAAATGACTAAAACCCAACCATTTATGGGGTATGGAAGCTCAAAATGGACATGATTCAAACATCTTTTTAATGCCGTTATGTCGAGATAACGAGTTAATTATGTCGTTATCTCAAGAAAACGAGCTGTGTTATCTTGAGATAACGAGATAATTAGCTGCTTTTCATGAGAAAATAAAAGGTTAACGCATACTGCAATTGATCTTCAGGAGGTTGTTGCGGGTTCAGATTTAAAGCGAGAAAGAGAAGCAGAGAGAAGATACTGCATCATATGAAACTAAAAAAACTCAGGAACTTACACTAAATTTTGATGGCAAAAAACTGTTGTGGCCATTTTCAAAGGGGTCCCTTGACCTCTGACCTCCAGATATGTGAATGTAAATGGGTTTTATGGGTACCCACGAGTCTCCCCTTTACAGACATGCCCACTTTATGATAATCACACGCAGTTTTGTGCAAGTCATAGTCAAGTCACCACACTGACACACTGACAGCTGTTGTTGCCTGTTGGGCTGCAGTTTGCCATGTTATGATTTGAGCATATTTTTTATGCTAAATGCAGTACCTGTGAGGGTTTCTGGACAATATTTGTCATTGTTTTGTGTAGTTAATTGATTTCCAATAATAAATATATACATACATTTGCATAAAGCATGCATATTTGCCCACTCCCATGTTGATAAGAGTATTAAATACATAACAAATCTCCCTTTAAGGTACATTTTCAACTGATAAAAAAAGTGCAATTAATTTGTGATTAACTTTGCACAATCATGCGATTAATCGCGATTGAATATTTGAATCGATTGACAGCCCTAATTTGACTACATGCAGACACAAAATCCTTCTGCTAACTTCACCAAGTCCATCATGCTGTATACATATATACATCCATGCTGTCCACTCGATCTGGGCAGTTTGAAGGTATTTACCATCGGCTGATTTGACCCAAACATTAAAGTTAGAAAAGAAAACAACCTTTTGTTTCCTCGTGATAACAAGTTAATCATCTTGTTCGAGAAAACAAACTTTGTAATCTTGAGATAACAGTATTAAAAAAGTTATTGAATCACGTCCGCTTAGGGCTTACGTATATAGGGGTGTGCGGGACGCATTTGTTTTAAATAACGTACTCCCTCACTGTGATGCGCGAAACTAGTTTGGTTTTCAATGACAAAGGAAACTGAATAATTTATATGTGATGAGGAAAATCTCTAAAAGTCATTTTTGGAGGGAAAAGCGGAGGGAGAGTCAAGTCCTCGCCGATAAAAAAAACAAATGTTATATTCAGCTGCCCAACATTCTCATCATCTCTCACCAGCCCGTGGAGGCGTGGAGGAGTAGGAAAGGTTTAATCTCTTAACCAAAAGGAAAATGCTGGGTCAACTCATAGCTGCATTATTGTCTCGGTAAGTTGACTTATTGATTGTAATATAGTTGTAATATTTGACAGTGATCTGGAGGGGAGCAAGCAAACAGTGCAGTATACTTTTATACTTGTATTCTAACCTAAGGGATACAAATGGATGCGTGTCTGTCAAAAAAACATAAAAGATTTATTAGAGTTTGACTTCAAGTCCTCGAGAGAAACAGAATAACCTCAAAAACATTTTAAAGTCATCTTTTCAGTTAAACAGAAACTTTTTGTGGGTTCATGTTAACATATCAACGATTCAAGCTGTGTGCTGACACTTGCTTTGGGACTGCTGGGAGCATTACATACAACTTGCACCTGACTATGAAATGATGGTTGGTGAAATGGATTTTAGGTCAAAATAAATGATTCACAATATTGACCTGCTTTTGTCTTTTTTAGGGGGGTACAGGGGTTCTTTAGGGGGAGATAGCAGGTCAGCAGTAGATGTCACATAGAAGTGGTGTACATCATCTGAAAGCTGGGAACCTGAAGATTAATTTGAGATGCAGCTCAGGACTGTGTGTCAAGTTGTTCTTGTTATATATCAGAAATAAACATGAATTAATCAAAATAAATTGTGAAAGTGTATAAGGGCTTAGAACATTATGATGGAAGTATGTGATGGTCATTCCCATGCTCTATTATGTCTCATAAGTTGTTGCAGCATTTTTTTTGGGTTGATACCATTTGTTACACGGATTTGGTGCTAAATTTAATCATTTTTTACCCCTCAAGAATTGATAAAAATGATCAATAATCCATTCAAAATACCACATTAAGACACCAAGACCTTGAGGAACACCACAGAAAAAGCCATGCTGTGATTTGGTATCAAAAACTTTTGACATTTGGAGATTTTTGCAAGAATTGCATTTTTCGTCGAGCACTTTCTAAAAACTGCTCAGAAACCTCCTTATTGTCAATCTACCTAGGAAAGCCATCCATCCTCTGAATGCTCTAGGTCTCTAGTTTGTGGATGTAAAGTTTCATGAGGTTGTGATTATCCTAGAGGTCACCACAGCTCATTTTATACAGTAACATCAAGTTTAAAAAAAATGTTCTCACTACAATGAAATGTCTCCTATGGGGACTAACATCATCACACATGAATACAGTTGGGCTCATTGGATCCACAAGAGTCTCAGCTTTACAGTGATACCCAATTAATGTATTTCCCAGACTGTTTAGAGACCCCAGTATGCAGAAATATTCAAATACACATTTTTAGAATAGGCAAAAATAACACATTTCACATATTTTGAGGTCAAAGGTCAAGGGACCCCTTTGAAAATGGCCATGCCAGTTTTTCCTCACCAAAATTTAAGTTTTCTAGTTTCATGTGACATTTCACTTTATACATCTGTGAGTATAGTTTCCCAAATATTCCAAGGCACATTTAACATTTATTGTTTCAAGGTTTTGAATTACTCTGCCCATTTATTCATTCATTCAGTTTGGTTTGTTTACTCGGTGTTGTAATTCTGCTGTTATTTCAGACCTTGCCACTCCCACCGGCCAGTATTATCACTTCACCTGGTTATTCTCCTCACTCACCTGTTCCCCATTCCCTCATTAACTCCCCAGTACATTTACCGGCCCACTTCCACCAGCTCGCTGCCACATTGTCTCCGTGTTTCATGCCTTAGCTTTCCAGCCTTCATAGTTAGTTCGTTCTTCAATTTAGATCTAGTTTTTAGACCCTGCTTTGTATTACGGATTTTGCCTCAGCCTGAACCCTTGGTACTTTATTTTTCTATCTGGATATTATCCTCGAATCTCTTTGCTAAGTAAAGATACTTTAATTTTGCATCCGACTCCTGAGTCGTGCTCTTGAGTTCATTTTGTCTTTGAACTGTGACATATTGAACATTAAACATAGCGAGCGCTTTCAATTTAGTTTCAATGTCAGGCACCAATGTGGATTCAATACTTCTGCCACTGACAAAGCTTCACTGTTGATTCACTCATATTTGGCTGTCTGGGTAATTAAAAGCTACTTGAGAACAGAGTGCTAGATGCTGTAGATGTCTGAGTCTGCACACTGAGCTCTTTGTGAATCGTTCTTGATTAACTCTGAATTGCAGTTGCAATTGAAATTGCAGAAGACCTAACTAATCATTACCTCCATATTATGTCAATCAGTCAGTATTTTAGAAGCCTATCCCCTCAAGTAAAGTAAAGCATTATCTTACCTATGGGATGAAAGAAGTATGCAGATCGTTTTTCTTAAGTTAAAGTACCAATACATTAAGTCCTGCATTCAAAATCCTACTTATGTAGAAGTACAGAAGTATCATCAGTATAATCTTAAAGTATCAAAGTAAAAGTACTTTCTCTTCCTCAAAATTATACTTAAAGGTGCTCTATATAGTATTCAGCGCATTAATATAGCAACAAACAACTATTTGTTATGTGAAGAGTTGAAGGAATAATGTCTACATGAGCAGAGAATGAAGTCACTCGCCCTCTGTGTGTGTTGTTATCCGAGTTTCTCTGCTTTGTTTACATAGCCGGGCCAGCAGCGCGTGCATGCGCTAATTGCAGCCGCTAATCGTTGCCATACGTTGGATACCGCTTATTACACTGCCAGTCTGTTACGGAAGAAAAGGCAGGACTTCAAGCAAGGTGTTTCAGGCAGTTCAGGAGCAGTGTTTCTGTGTGGGAGAGTAACTCTATATAGTAGCTTTGTAACTTTGCAGACATTTTACATGCGCAAATAAACTATATTACACACTAAAGGAAAGGGGAAATGCACAAAAGCATAACAGGTCCCCTTTAACGGTGTTGATTTAAGTTTTATGGTAAATTCGGATGCTGCAGTTTTAGTTGTGTTGTATTGGATTGCCCCCCCCGCCCCCCACCACCATAACCATTATCACTTGTGGCCACAAAGTCATGAACAAGCGGTCGTGTGCCCTGCCCGTATCTGACAGTCCTGCCTGCCCATGGTAAATCGTTTCTGCGTGAGTGGGACTGATTCCAAAGGCCCTCGGTCAAGACTGTGCTGGAGATGAAATGGATAAAGACTATGAATAGAGATCCCATTTCCCCCAAGCAAGAGCATGACACACAGATACACGGTGCTAGGAGAAAATCCATAAATGCAAATGGTGTTTTGGATGCGCTGCGGTGGCTGCAGGACACAAGGAACTTCATATTATAGCTCAACAAGCTCATTGGTTCGTGGACAGCCGAGTAGGTGCCGCATTGATTCCTGGCAAATGCACGGATGTTGATTTGCTTATTCTAGGGATTTTTTTTGTTTTTTTGGGGGAGGGTTGTCACGTCTTTTTTTTTTTGCTGATGCAAATCCTGCTATTATTCTGCACAACAAGCTAGGGGGAATTTACATACTGCATCATTCATAGGTGTTTTCAATTTTCGGTCTTAACCAGGAGGAAGGGAATATTACACCTCAAGATTAAATGACTCACCTTCAATCGTCTTTTATGTGATTGAAGATAATTGATCACAAACAATTAGCTCCAAGAGATCCTACAGATCTTTGCTATATATATTAAGTACCTGTTAATTAAAACTCTATATAACCCTTTCCACCTTCTTTTTGTCTTTGTGCACCTATACTCGACCACATTATATCATCGCCCGACACATTTTTTGGCTCGTGAAAGCCTTAATTCCTGCAAATGTCCTCCATAGCGCCCTGCACTTTGGTGAAGATGCACCGAGACTATGAATAGAGAGTTGTTTTACCCCCAGCGAGAACATGACACACAGATACACAGAGCTAGGAGAAAATCCATAAATGCAAATAATGCTGTGTTCATTGTGGTAGCTACTGAACAAGGGGAACTTCATACTGAAGTAAAATAAGCCAACTGGTAATGCACAGTCCAGTGGGTTTCACATTGATTTCTGGAAAAATAGCCTTGTAGAAGTTGAAGTTGTTCTTGTTCTGGGCTGTTCTTTATTGTCCTGCTTTTCTGACTTTAAGTCAGTTAAAGTTGCTAATACTCCTGCGCTTACACCAAACTTCATATATAAAAGATTTTACGTTTATTGCCCGATTCAACTTGGTCCCATTTGGCATCTAGTTTGAGAAATAAGTTTCAAACGTTGCACCAGTTAGAGGTAAATACAGTTTTGCTTGTAGAAAAAGGATGTTTGTATAAAAAATGCATTATATTGACCTGTATTGCGAGCTAATGGGCTCCATTGGTGTGCCTGTCATCCAATTTCTGTCTTTGATGTTATCCTCGTCTTGACTTGGCATTAATAGATAATACTCAGCCCAGCTCTTCCTTCATGCCAATTTCTCTATGGAAAGGGATGTACTGTGCTGTATGTAATGCATCATTTATACATCAGAGTGAAACATTTTTGGTCCTACCTTTAGGACTAGGAGGAGAAGAGTTGCTTTACGAATTAGTCGTAATAACAAAAATCAAAGATACAATAAAGGAAAACCAATGTGGTTTGGATCTCAGACTGAAAGAATGAGATCACGGTTACAAGCGGCAGAAATGAGCTCCCTGAGCTCACCTGTAGAGAGAGGTTATAAGGAGCTCAGACATCCTGAGGGATCTCGGAGTAGAGCCGCTGCTCCTTCGCATCAGAAGAAGCCAGTCAAGGTGGTTCGGGTATCTGATCGGGATGCCTCCTGGGCGCCTTCCTTTGGAGGTTTTCCGGGCACGTCCAAATTGTAGACCCAGAACATGCTGGAGGGATTAGATTTCTCATCAAGTACCTATCTGTCTATCTGGCTGGCTGGCGTGGGAACGCCTCGGGATCCCCCAGGAGGAGCTGATGTTGCTGAGGGACGTCTGGAGCACCCTGCTTAGCCTACTGCCACCACAGCGCAGATAAGCAGCAGAAAATGGAGGGATGGATGGATGGATCTCAGATTATAAAATATAACTTCAACCTAACCCTAGCAAACTAAATATTAAAAAAAAAAAATCAAAAGGATTGTCCGTGGTGTTCCTGTTGACTATTGCAGTAGTATGCTGCTGCGGTCATAAACCACATAAAACAGCTCATGTTGCACTGATTGGCGCCACTTCCCATAAATCAATTCTCACCGGCATATGCAGCTACCTGTACCACTAACTGTAACCTGCTCCACTGACCGACACCACTTTTCTTTCCTCTCTAGTACACCAACAGGAGGCCGGTGTAGCTATTATAGTAAAAGAAAAACTTTTATTCCAAAAGTCGTAAAGAAAGCAGGGAGGTAATCAAGCCATGGAGGCCAGAAGTGGATAAACGCGGTTAAAGAGTAAGCACCTGTAAGGGACGCCCTAGTAAAGCAATGACACCACGCAGCGAGGCAAGGATCATATCATTGGTCAACACTACACCTGGCATTCTATTGGTTGGGGAATTTCGACAAGGTTATTGTACAGAAAATCCGAGAGCAGAGGAGAAATCCGAGAGCAGACATTTCTTGTGGACACAGAAGCAGCCTGAGTGTGAGGAGAAGAATATATCTGAGTGCAAGCATACAGTTTGAGCAGAAGCAGAGCAAAACTAAGCGCTATTTGTCCTCGCTATTTGAGTGCGAGGACAGGGTTTTGAGGGAAAGCATTACAAGATCTGAACGTGAAATCAATGAGTCAGGCCATTCTCAAATTGAAAGCCCACGTTCTTGAATAAAGACTCCATAGTTTGCTTGTTTTGGATTTTGGCTGTTAGAGAGAATCTAAGTTTAAGGCACTTCCACATTGGCTTCACTTCTCAAACCCAGAGGTTGCCCACTGGCTGTATGCTAGCATCATATGACTATAGCTATTTTTAAAATAATACAGTATATACTTGGCCTATATGCACTAATACATGTACAGTAATTAGAATATGAAGCAAGAGTTGGATAAAAATCCAATTTATACCTACATATAAGTACAGAAAGAGTATGAAAATATTCAATTCATGTAAACATTCTGCTTGCTCATATACTGTATATAGGCTAAGTGAAATTATAAGTGTGTAAATTTACAATGTCATTTATCTTGGAATGCAAACAAATTATGAGAGAACCGAGAGAAGCAAGCTTCTTTGAGGAAAAAAAAAAAAAAAAAAAACGGCACATAAAGTGTGTTAACAAGTTCAGCATGATTTGGTCCAACAGTTTTAGAATATATTACGCCTAAGCACCAGTTCACATATTTACTGGGTGGATGTCAGCTCAACTACAATCATAGATTATTTATTGCCACAGTCAACATCTTCTCCACATGCTTGCACACGCCTGGTGTGGGTGTAAGACATGATTAGGAAGCGCCCGATGACATGCTTTGCACAGCCCACAACATTTGCATCCGGTCGGTCAAACAGATGTCATCTAAAATGTGCCAAAGTAAAACGTTGACTGAAAATGATCAAGCACCAAAAAACAAGCAGCAGAATGTCATTTACTTCTTCCGCCCTTGAAATACGAAATAAGACTTTGCTAACAGATTCAATTATCAGTGGGCTCGACGGCCTAAATGAAGTAAACAATTATGCATCAGTTTCCCTCTGAACAAGCGCAGAGAGGAATAATTGCCACATGTGTACTGTCTCTGCAATTAAAAATTTCCATAACAAGTAAAAAAACAAACGTACGGTATTCAGTGGAGAAAATGATTAAAAGCGGGCCGAGTGCTGGCCCTTCCCCAGTTAGTACATGAAGCAGGCAGGGAGGACGGCAGCACTCTGCGGTGTGTATCTGATGGAGATTAGTTTAAGATGCATAGAGAAGTAATGACAGCTGATTCAGCAGCTGAACAGGTGTTGTTAGAATTATATCAGACAGAATCCATTCATATTTAATATCCCTCAGCCATACATGCTGTGCATTAAGCAGTATTAAAATCTACAGGAACATCATGGGTAATTACTATCCTGATTCCAGGATAACATGAACACAACATCTCATCACTTGACTCAGATGAAACGCACCAGCACATACCAAGACACATTTAAATGTATTTTATTTAATTGGAAGTTCAAGAGAACCCATTCTGTCATGCAGCTTAATTTTGATCGGAATTTCTGTCACTTTAAAGTTGCTGTATAGATGAGTCACTTCAGTTTGCAGGAGGAACTTACTGTACAATTTTAAGTATCCAACACAAAAAAAATAGGTGATCCCTAAAAGTGATTTAAAGGGATAGTACTGCAATTTAGTTGTGCACTTGCATTACGTTGTGGAACTCACAAAAGACAGAACAGAAAAAGAATGATCAAAATTGATGAAGTAGAGAACGAAATATCCCAACTTCCTAGTTTTCTAAAACACTGACTACTACATTAACTATAATGCAACTTAATAGTTTATTTTGTTAGTTTACCAGTTTACAGTTTACCACTTTCTGTAAAGCGAGATGGCAAAAGGGCCTGTTAAACTTTAACATTTAGCTGCAAAAATAACACAAATATAACGTGACTAGCTCTGATGCAGGCACTGGATCAGGAGAGCTTTCCAGGTTTTTTTTTTGCATGGCCCTGAGGGAAGTGTACAACTCTCCAGAGAATGCATCAATCCTCAAGCGTTTAATTGGAAGTTCAAGACAACAAATTCTTTCATGTGGCTAAATTTTGATCAGAATTTCTGTCACTTTAAAATTGCTGTGCAGATATATAACGTTCAGTTTGCAGGAGGATCTTACTGTACAAAGTTAAGTGTCCAACAGAAAACAAAATTAGGTGATCTCTAAAGGTGACTTAAAGGGATAGTATAGCAATTAAACTGTGCACTTCCATAAAGTTGCGGAACTCACAAAAGACGAATGAATAGAGAACTAGAAGTGCACTCGGAGAGCGCAGACCTCCGCCAAGGCAGGTTTCATGAACGCATAATCAGTTACTCTGTGCATGTCTTAGAGCCTGTGGTGTTAATTCACAGGCTGAGTGGAGTTATTAAAAAAAATTCCCGAAGCCGTATCATGATCCGGATTGAATGGATTGTTCATTGTGCCACACCCCACCCCTCCAAAAACTGGCATTAAAATCCATTGCAGACTTTTGGAGTAATCCTCCAAACAGACAAACCAACAAACGGACAAACCAACAAACCAACGCCGGTGAAAACATAACCTCCTTGGAGGTTACCAAATATCACAACTTCCTGATTTTCTAAAACACTGAATACTACAGTTCCCATAATGCAACTTAATAGTGTATTTCATTAGACTCTACCAGCCTGGTAAATGCGACCACATATTTAAATCCCCAGATCATCAATTTGTAACAAAGGCTCTCAGTAAAAAAAAAAATTAAACATTAAAATTAACGCTAGTGATATCATCAGGGTTATTTTCTCAGACTTGACAAACCTCCCCCAGAGCCACAAAGACTAGCATGATAATCAGATCTCATTCATGTAGCCTGACATTGTGTTCATGTTAGCCGACCCAGTAGCGAGTGACAGATCTGCAACCATAATTATTTTTATCTATGAATTTAATATGAAAACAATTATGCAAAGAGCCGGCAGCCATGCTAGCAGCTCCATGAGGCTGTATTCAGGCACAGTTGTGCTTTGAGCTAAATGCTAATGTCAGCTCGCTAACATGCTCACAATTGTTAACAAGTGTTAACATGCTGATTTTTAGGTAGGTTCACCATGTTCATCATCTTAGTTTAGCATGTTAGCTTGCTAACATTTGCTAATTAACACTAAACACAAAGTACAACTGAGGCGTATTGGAATGCCATTCAGTCATAAACCAACAACACTGCCGTCCATAGAGCCATGCTATTACCATGGCTAAAATCACTGAATTGGTTGGGCTTTACAATTATTAATTTAATAGCACAATATGATTATTTAGACGAATCCCATATATGCAGGTCTATGTAATTGCTATTGTGTTGAGGAGGACATGGTTTGGATGTTGCTGGGTTATGTTGGAGAACAGCAAACTGAGAGAACTGACATAATTTGCATCACAATTGTTTGGCATGATGGCAAAACCTAGAAGCATATTTTCGAAAATAACTGTTATTATCCTTTTTAAGAGTTTGGTCACACCGGAGAAAGATCACGATCTTTGCCAAAACCTCAAACCAAACAGAACCTCCATCACATTCCTTCACACACCAAATCCCAGCAGAGATTCATTTCTTTGAATAAACGTGGAATAGCAACTGATGTTAAGAGGGCAATCGGGTGACCTTTGCAGAAAACCAAACTGCAAGTGGGAAAAGGTGGCTCCTCTGCCCTTAGCTTTCTCCCTCTCAGCTCAGAGCAGGCTGTTCTCATACACATTTATAGTTATATCTAAGAAAAATAATGCACTGTAATTTGCATATACAGTATGCCAGGAAATCAACACATATTTAATCCACATAATCGTGAACCAGGAAGTAGAAAGAGCAACAAACACCACGTAGGGAGGAGGTCGGGGTGGATGAGTGGGTGAAAAAAAGCCCAAAAAGGAGGCCGCTGTTTGTGTTCCGTGTGAAACTGACTTATTTGTCACGTAACTTCCGTACTTAAATTATGTCACTTCTGTCGTTTTTTTTAACCTAGACGTTGACTTCTTTGTCACATAACTTCCGTACTTAAGTAGCGCCACTTCCGTAGTTATTTTATCCCAGACGTTGACTCATCAATTCAATTCAATTCAAACAACTTTATTAATCCCTCTAGGGGCAATTGGTTTGGAGCAGCTTGTACATAAAAACATAGATAAAGCATATTGACACACAACAACAACAACAATACAATATATGTAAGCTAAAAATATAAAACAGGACCCAACGATTACTGACGTAAATGAGACTAACTAATAAATAAACAGACTGAATAAGAACAAAAGAAGGATCAGTCTAATAAAGGATAAAAGGATCTGTGATGGTAAAAGGACAAAAGTCCATAAGAAATATAAAATCTAAGGAGCATTCAATAATCTGACTGCAGAGGGGATAAACGATCTAGAAAAGCGGTTAGTTTTACAAACCGGTAAACCATAACGACGTCCTGACAGCAATAGAGAAAATTCACTAAAAAGCACTTGACCAGAAAATGCTAAAATACCTTCCGCCTTACGGAGGATCTGATGGTTACAAAAGGAATTCAAGTCTCTCTGTTTCACACCAATAATCTTAGAACAGATTTTAACAATACTGTTGAGACTGTTTCTGTCTTTAAGTGAGAGGCTGTGAAACAACAGATAAAAGAAAAACAAAGGAGACTCTCACTGAAAGACTGATAAAAACGACAGAGGATTACGGGACTGACTGAGAAAGAATTTAGTTTCCGTAAGAGATGAATTCTCTGTTGCCGCCTCTTTACAATAGCCTCAGTGTTGACATCAAATTTAAGTTGATCATCTGTCATGTAACTTCCATACTTAAGTAACACCACTTCCGTTTTTATTTTAACCCAAACCACAATCTTTTCCTAAACCTAGCTAAGTAGTTTTGTTGCCTAAACTTAACCAAGTTGTTTCCTGTGAAGACGGAAGTTTATTTTGAAAAGGCTGGATCCATGTAACATGCGTAAATTTACACGTATTGCTGGACATCTGAAGGAGAATGCACGATTTTTTTCCGTAAGATATCATACAAACCGTTGTATGAGGATACGTCGCTCGGAGCATAACCGCAACAAACCAGCCGGTCTAATTCATCCGATCCCCCTGCTTGTGATTTATTGGGGCCTCCTGCAAGGTTAAAAAGTTATGGCTGAGTTACTACTCGTCTTCCATATTAATTACGTAAACAGAACGGTGTGAGAGGCAGAGATGGGTACTGATATTCCCTGAAGTTGCACAGATCAATCAATATTGATCAGCAATACCTTGATGTATGGCAACATCTCACGCCTGAGACCTTGGGTATCTTGAGTGATGATGGCATCCACAAATGGTGCTGCTTCTAAAACAATCCCCCCCCAAAATAGATAGGATGGAATTGAGATCTAAAGCACACACACTCACAAACACATTTGCGCCCTCATTGTTTCCCCCTCTTTCTTTCTTACTTTTCTCTCATGCAAACACTACTTTGTCTCACCACCATAAAGACACGCTGTTGTAGGTCTTTTTCTCCGGCGTTGGCGTGATGAATAGGAAATGAAATCCATATGGTTCCGTCAATAACATAGCTGCCAACACCAGCTCCACAACCATTATAAGCGGCTACACCTCAGGCGATACACAAGCTAATGAATAGTGCAAGCAACCAAAACGAAACATTACTTCATAGCCTCACCGTAAATGAATAAACATGAGCAAGAGTGCGCAGAAATGAAATGTTTACTCATAAAAATCCTGTTTCACTTAAAAAACATTTTTGGATTTCCACCCTGACACTTCAATTTAACTGGGTGGCTTTTATTTAAATCAAATCAGAGGGGAGGAGGAAGGAGGCAAAAAATGGTTAGGGAAAGAGGTTGAAAGTAAACACACAAACACACACATCTATTTCTATACGCTCTCACATGACCACACACACATTCAAGGACAGAGGGGAATTAACAGCAGGCGGAGGCAGGTCTCTTTCTCTGGATGCCTCAGGCTACTTCAGGAGGCTATTTCAGGTCTTCCGTCTTCTTCTTGTGTCTCTTCTCTCCATACATCCATCTGACTGCTGCTGAGGGAGGGCACAGGAGTATTTTTAACGCCGCGTCTCAACAACACCCTTTTTTTTTTCAAGTTGTACCTTTGTTCACAGTTTACCACATTCTGTAAAGCGAGATGGCAAAAGGGCCCGTTAAACTTTAACATTTAGCTGCAAAAATAACACAAACACGACATGACCGGCTCTGATAAAGACACCGGATCAGGAGACATTTTCAGGGTTTTTTTTGCATGGCCTTGAGGGAAGTGTACAAGTCTACAGAGAATGCATCAATCTTTAAGAGTTTATGGGACGAGCAAAGAAAAGTTGTTTTAGAGGTGGTTTTTAGACTTGTACTCCTCTAGGATTTAAGCTTAGAATCTTATATTTCTCAAAAAGCTCATGCAGTGTGATTTAACTTGTTTTGAAGAAAAAACATTTTTTAATGATACCAATATTTTTTTATTAGTTTCTGTTGGCAGTGACAATGAAAAACATTTCTTTTTCTTTTTTTTTTTAATTATGAGCCTCTAATGAAGGGTTGAAATGTAATTTTACAGTACAAATGCAATTGCAACAAGCTGCTTAAATTATATATTTTTTTAATACACAGCTCATTTTATGCACAAGAGAAATGTTCACAACTAGGGGAAACAAAACATTTTACAACATAAAAATCTAACATTTTCTAAAGGTGAAAAAACAAAATTAAAAATAAATAGTTCATATCTAGATTATAAAAAGAATTGGAATTTTTGTTGAAGTCGATCAGACTTGTAAAAATAGCACCTTGGAATTTAATTTGAAACTTTACTTTACTACTTTACTGTCTTAACCTTTAACTGAATTAATGATGAATCATTATCAGTTCCACCACAGGCAATTTTTGTGGAAATGAGCACACCTTCAGCACTAAAATTAGATGAACAATTTGATTTGATGTGTACTGTAATGAAAGCTTCTTAATATAAAATAATGATAAAAATGATAATTGGTGAATATAGATAAAAGTAATGTAATGGTTTCCAAGCCCCCATGTTTAAAAAAAAATGTTGCAATAAGTGCCCTCTTGGATGCCCCAATGGAAGATAAAACTACGGTGGGCAGTGGCCCAATGTGGCAATGTGTTCTCATGAGTAGCTTCTTGGAAAATGCCCTCCTGGTAGATTGATAGTTGGTTGAATAAACTGTTTACTGGTGCCGTTTTTATTTTTTTCAACTCTGACCCTCAGACAGCCTGAGTACACATTCAATTTTGGAGCAGATCTGAATCATGGGGCAGATACGCGCATTATTTTTCACTTATGTCATCTTTTTCACTCAGGTCTGCACTTCTAGGTTTATTTGAGGCTCTGCACTGCCTTAAAGACATATGGTGTTACCTCCCCCATCTGTTTACACTCTCCGGATGTTTTTCCCTGACACTGAAAGCAGTCTTCTTCACAACCCCCTCCTGTCTGTCCAGCCTTGTTTCTTCTTGGTTCTATGGTTGGTTCATCTATTGTCCTTTTATTATTTTTCATTCCCATGTTCTTTGTCTGACGAGAGTTCTCTGTGATCAAAACTCAATACACAATTGTTCACAATATAAAATCGGTACCCAACAATCAACAGGCAATTTATAAACTAGGATACCTTTATTGTATGGCATTACCACCAGCATCATCTAAACCAACATGCATTAGAATAATCATAAT